>JACJUY010006612.1:17001-29174 GCA_014220935.1 Platorchestia sp. MABIK
TCAGGGGGAGACAACTATTGTATCTTTAGGAATTCGCACTCCCAGGGGGGAAAATGTGTGAGGGCCTAAGCTGAGAGTTTGGTAGGCATTCTTTTTGTTGAAATAGAACGTATTTTATGTTAAGGACCACCTTTTTCGGTTCACTATCTGCTGTCCTGTTTTTCAGCACCTACTACTTTCTTCTTCAAATTTTCTTGCTTCATAAACTTCTATCTCAACTGACTGTTTCTATGCCCATTCTGCATAGATTCTGCGTTCCCTTATCTCTATACTAAATGGTGCCTTCCTCCTTTCTGTCTCTGAAACACTTCTTTTAGCGGTTAAGGAGGCTTAAACTAACATCTAATCTAATCTTGTATCAATATTGATAATTCTTTGATAGATCGATATCCCTCAAGGCTGCCAGCTTTATCATCTTCATGCTAAAGAACTGAGCTAAGTTAGGTTGTATTGAACGTACGTCCGGTGAACTACAAGTGACATAATATTGAATCTCTTTCTAGTGTCAATTCTCTAAAGTTCGTAGGAGCTTATTATAACATTCTCAAGTTTAATTCAACCCTTTCGATACCACAATGATGACTTTGTCATGAAAAGAATTTCTTCATATTAATACATGAACTTGAAGAATAGAAGTTTCAGCAGCCTCTTATGAACTTTAGGTTATCCCAACTTCGGTCATTTTTAGTTAGTGTAGCTGCTTGCTCATTTTCAGTTTGAAAATTCGATGCTATTTCGAGAGGCTTGCTGAGAGACCCAACTTGTTTCCTATGTTCAGAAAAATATTCTCAAATTTCATTTTATGAGCCAAGTTTTAATTTTCTTTAATCGGTAAATGAATTTGACTCGGTGAAATCCTTGGTTGCATGGGTTAGGGGAAAAAAATGACATTACGTGCCATCAACACCAAACCGTGAAATTCTGAGAATTGCTTACAAGTTATAACGAAATGTATATTTTATCATAAAGTTTGGTTATTGATCACGTTAAATTTTCTATTTATCTCGGCATTCTTCTCTAACAGTAGAAAATTTTTAAGCTTGCCTGTAGTGGCAGAGCTGAAACGTACTTGTCAGGGTTCCTGTCGGTAGACAAAGTTATAAACAATGTACAGTGACCATCCCGTACCTGAATTCGCCTTATTTAGTTATCGTCCGTTTCCGCACTGCCACTAAGTAAATAGTACTCCATTTTTGTATCGTTCAGGAGAATACAACTGATGTATCTATGGGAATTACCGCTCTCAGAGGTGATTGTGATGTCCTGAGCTGAACAGTAGTTACACTTAATTAACATGGGTATTACGATAACCATGTATGAATGACAATTAAGGTTCTCTGTGTTGAGGTATTTAAACGCGATTTTTGCTTTTATTTCAATTTAAATGCGCACAAATGAATACTTTTTTCAACTAAGCGTTACGAGGATTGTGTTCTCTTAGTAACTTATATTTAAATGCACTGTCAAAATCAGATTAGGCAAAGGAAAGGAACTCATTTTTGATGTGCTTTTCTGTCAATCATTTTTTGATTCAAATTTTTACACGGGTATTACGATACCAATGTGTTATTATCAGTTGAGGATGTAAATGTTAGGGTGTTTTAAAAACCAGTGTACCAACATTTCATGTTATACTTTATTGGAAATGAAATGTTTTTCTTTTCTTTCTTTTCTTATGTCCTTTTGATGAAACGGAATAGGTTCTTCGTTTTGTTGCGGATCATAATTTTTCGGTTAATATTGTCTTTTTTTTTCAACACCTTTAACTTTCTTCTTTTACTTTTATCTTGTTTCACAAGCTTTAGTCAATCTTACTGTTTTTATGTGCTGGGTGTAGGGATATACTTTGTGCGTAGATTCCAGGTTTTCTTAATTTCATACTGATTGGGGCCTTCTTTCCTCCTCAGGGAACCCGCTTCCTGGGAGATGTGTGGTCCCTAATTGAGGTTTAGGTAGGCCTTCTTTTTGTTGAAGTAGAATTTTGTTTTGTTGCAATCATCTTTTTTCAGTTCACTACTGTTTTTTGTTCAGTACTCATGACATTCTTTTTCACTTTTTATCTTGTTTCAGAAACTTCTTTTTTAACTTACTCTTTCTATGCGCACGAGTTTTGTGGGAATACACTTCGACCATAGATTCCTCACACCCTCAACTCTATATTAAATGGTAGTTTCTTACAATAGCTTTGTTGTGGTAAAGGAGGCTGACTCTAACATGTAATCAATCAATCTTCGTTTTCTAAACGCCATACCAAATGGTGCGTTCCTCCTTCTTTCCTTTATAAGACCTTTTCTGGGCACATGGATACTTGAATTAACTAATCTAATTCCCTAGGAACGCCTTTGTTGTCGGCAGGGAGGCTTAAATTAACTTATCTAATCTAACTGAATTTTTAATTCTAATTAAAGCTGAGCACGTACGCTTATGCAAGCATTACTGCTACAGAATTGCCAACACAGATAGAACGGAATATTTCTATTAGCATTCTTATCGCTGATATGAAATTGTTCTCGGAAACAAAATGACACTTTCATTTGCCCTAATGTTGCCGCCGTACAATTATTTGACACCGCAAATATAATGTTGCTCCTTCATTTCTATAATCAACAACGCTGTTGAATTATAACCAACACATTGTTTGCTTTACAATACGTTGGTGGTTGCGTGCAGGTGGCATCACAGGTGGCATCGAGATCTGCATCACTTTCCCGACGGAGTACGTGAAGACGCAGCTGCAGCTCGACGAGAAGAGCGGCACGGCAGCCAAGAAATACGACGGCATAGTGGACTGCGTCAAGAAAACCGTCAAGTCTAATGGTGTTAAGGGGCTCTACAGAGGCCTCTCCGTCCTGCTTTATGGCTCCATTCCTAAGAGCGCCGTCAGGTATTTAGCCGTTGTCTAGTAGTTAATTTTGTCATGAAAACGTAGGAACGTTTACGTTCTTCTTCTCGCGACTTGTTCCTGTATCGCTAACTCATTTTGATCGATATAAGGACACGTTTCTTTCGTACCAACTGGAAATTGATCTGTATTGTGTGGAATGTTATGAAAACTGAATTTGATGGCGTGATTACGAAATGGTGTTTGTTTTAGTTAGTGATCATGTATAGGGAGGGTGATTTCATGTTTTATTCGCAGCTAAATTGCAATATTCGTCTGCCCAGTTTGATTTCAATTGGCCCATTTTATACAGCTTCAAAAATGCACTAATTTACAAGGTCATCGATTTTGAAATTAAAAAAGAACCCAGAGCTCGTGAAAGTCACTTTAGAAGTTCTTGAAGTACCGCGGCTAAACTCCTTCAAATAGTGAAGAGGATACATTTGTTTCATAGTCTCGCATGAAGTTTTTACGTTTCCTTCAGTAAATTTCTGCGTCTCATCAAGCTTAGAAGCGTCGTTAAACTTGAAGGCTTCACACTCGATGGTTGGCCCCTCCACATTATACTACCTTTGCTCCCATTGCCTCTTGCTTAACACTTCGATCGCAGTTGGTTAATTAAACTGAAGTTCAATATCCAACTCAAATTTTAAATCAATTGTGAGTAATATTGAAAATTGCAAATATTAACTGAAACGTATTTTTATTAAGATTTATTTAATCATTAATAAAAATTGAGTTTGTGACTTCTTGTTGGTCAGCAGAATTTTGAAAATCCCCGCCGTGGCCACCGGTGGCGCACGTTGCGGTCAAAGTGTTCAAACTTGGCGACATCGTAGGATTCCACGCTTCTGGGTTTATACGTTTCCTCCTCAGTGGGATACAACTAATGTATCTGTGGGAATTAGTGCTCTCAAAAGCAATATGCGAGGTCCCAAGCTAAATGTTAGGTAGGCATTTTTATTAAAATCGAGAAGATTTTTTGTTTTGTTTCGTACCATCATTCTTGATTCACTGCTGTCCTGTTTTTCAGTACCTACTACTTCATTCTTCAACCTTTATCTTGTTTCATTAACTTTTTTCTCAACTTACTTGTTCCATTCACCTTGTGCATAGATTCCACGTTCTCTCAAGTACATACTAACTAAATGGTGCCTTCAATTTTCTTCTCTTTAGAAAGTTTTTGTTGCGGTTAGGGAGGCTTAAACTAACTTCTTAACTAATAAAATTTTTTACAAAGTTTTTTTAGGGCAATATCATTAACGGAAAACTGAAAATTCGACCCACTGTGTATGAGGAAGAAGAATATGAAAATAGAGAAACTTCAATATATTTTTTTGTATTTCACGTATGGTGGCAGCAATGCGATCAACACTACGTTTGTGAATGAGTGAATGTCTATTCACTATCAATGCTGAACTCACCTCGTGCTGGCTTTGCCAAAGTCCTCGCTTCATCAAATAAAGTCGGTTGTTTAAATATGTCGTGTGAATAATCTTGAACGAAATAACGAGGTATGTTGCATTACAAATCATTGTCAAGTCAAACGTAGGTCGCATCATTCTTCTAAGTTCTTCTTTGAATTTGCATAAAAATCGTATGAACCACGAAGGTGCTGTAACCAACACACTATTGCCAGATCCTTTTCCAATTGGTCTCTTGATACTTCAGATTTGGCGCCTTCGAGGAGCTGAAAAAGCGCAACATGGACGCGTCAGGGAACCTGACCGCAGGCAAGCGTCTGCTGTGCGGACTGGGCGCTGGAGTGTCCGAGGCCATCCTCGCCGTCACGCCCATGGAGACCGTCAAAGTCAAGTTCATCAACGACCAGCGCTCTGCCAACCCCAGGTTCCGGGGCTTCGCTCACGGTGTGACGTGCATCATCAAGGAGAGCGGTGGGTGCTGTCTGCAGGCTGCTCTAGTGTAGAGGCTCATGAGTGGGCGTGTTCTATCAAGTGCGCTTGTGGTGGGATACTGCAAAATAAGTATATTGGAGTTCATTTTTATTATAATGTGAGGTAGTGAAGTATGCTATTAAATATACTAGCATGTGTGGAAATTTGAAGTGGTGGATGGTAAGCTTTGGCGCATTTTCTGCATTACTTCCGAGGTATTCTGTGAATTAAACACATGGAAAATAGGTTGCTGGGTTTCTTTTGTGTTGTAGGCCAGTTAGTATTCATCAAATATTCTCTTAACATTCTTCTTCCAGATGGAAACCGCCATAAAAAATTGCTCACTGTTAGAGTTGGTTATGTTTCACGCTAATTTTCCTCACTGGTTGGTTAATTTGAGATGAGTTTCCCTTAGAGGCTAAGGATCCTGGTTGTGTTCATGCTAACACTTAAACTTTTGCTTAGATTTTTCATATGCGAATTGTTACGTACAAAAGTTGAGTAATTTTATAGAGTGATATAGAGTAATTTCAATTCAATAGAGTAATAGAGTAATTTTAAACCATTTGAAAACAAAATCTTGTGACATTTAAATTAAGTTAGTGACCATAAATTATTTCCATTCTGTTTGTACTTGTAAGAATTTCTTGCAGCACCTGGTTATTGGTGTTCGCCCTTGTTCCGTGTGATATGTTTTTATCCCAGTAAAATTTTTGTTGTTTCAGCCGATGTTTTTGAAAGAGTCAGTAGTCAGAGCGTGTGGGATCATGATCATACGTGTCAGTTTTCAAATAATTATTTTATTTATTAGGACTAATTGCCATTGCTAAAGTTAGGGATTTAGAAACCTATGCTAACACGATAACGTCTGTGACTGAATAAACGTGTGCGTGAACATCACTTCAAATCTGGGCACCACGAAGATTGTTAAACATATAGGGTGTTCAGAAATAGTTGTCTTGGGATCGTACATTTCAAGGGAACACTTCTGCGACAAAGCTGTTTTAATGTTCATTCGCCATATAACTGCAAGGGTAAGGTCCCCACACAACTCGAAGAGCACGGTCATAACACATGTTACTTGGTGGCAGGTCTGCGTGGGGTGTATCAGGGTGTGACGCCCACCATCATCAAGCAGGGCAGCAACCAGGCCATCCGCTTCTACGTGATGGAGACTCTCAAGGAGTGGTACAGAGGGGGTGACCCCGACAAGAAGGTGCCCAAGCTTGTGGTCGGTGAGTTCTATTCTCTGGGAATGGATGCAGGTCATCTGCGTGTTGGTGGTTCTGTTGCAGGGATGATGCGCTCTGTTGGTTATGTGTTATCGAGTGCGTTTCCGAGCTCTTCTGTGATGTTCATAACTGGAAGGATAGAAACTGAAGAAATCGATTTTTAAAATTTCTCTAGGTTTAGGGGGTTGGTGGAATTATTTACGTCCCTACTCTTGTGTTTTTCAATGCGCGCATAGTCTTTACCAGATTCTGAATAAATCTTTTGACCTTATCTAAGAATCGTGAAGCATCGAAATACACACTAAATTGAAGAAACAATTGATGGGTGTTGAACTCACTTTTGTAACTCATAACCTTTAATTTATGTGATGAAAATTTCAATTAACACGTTCACCGCCGATTTACTACTAGGTAAATTGCTTATTTACGTAAATCGGTGTAATTGGTGTAAATGAACAGCATTTCAATTATTGCAGCAAATTTCTTACAAGAGATTTAGGCATACGAGGTAAAATATCACATTAAAGCGTACGAGGCTATTACATTTTCGCACTTGGGAAAGATACAATTTTTTTTCGAGTAGTAAAGTCGTTTTTTTAATCTCTGCTATTTACAAACTTATTTAGCATGAGACCGCTGGACACACATGTGCGTCTAGCGGCAGCGAACGTTTTAATGTGCTCTGCGATTATTTTTATTGCTGAAGTGTGATCTGTTTTTATTTAATATCATGCCGAAATTAGTTACGTGCTACAAATTTTTTATTTTCATTTTTCGTATTATAACGTTGAATTTTTGATTGGTCTGATTTCAAATATATTTTCGTGAATAATTGTAGTCAAGAAACTGCTAATCTATTACTCTACTTTTCTTTTATCTGAAATTCAAAAACAGTGTTCTACATATGAAGCTTCTGCTATTTAATATATTCCAAAATCTAAATTGGTATTTTCTGTACGTGTCCTAATCTGCTTACTCACAATCCAAATTTTGTGTTCGCTTTCTAGTCATTGACAATTCAAACTAAGAAAGCTGTTAAATTTCATTCTGTCATGATGGGATGAGGTGCATGAAATTTGTTGTAAAAATGAAGTGGTCTCATGACCGGACACGCTGTAGCCACAGTGTGATACATGTCTCGATGTGGTCTGAAACGCACTTAATTGTCATGAACGCGCCGATATTTCAGCGATGTATGTAATTCTAAGTTCCATAGAAACGAACAACGTCACATTTGCTATTTTATAGTGTAATTATCATATTACGCATATTGCGCTCTTAAAATTAGTTTTTGTAAAGTATACAAGTATACTGAAGTGAGTGACTGCGGTAAAACGATAAATTGTGTGCCTTAAAACTTTTATCTGGTGATGTTAGACGTGTTGGTTTTGGCAGGGATGTTCGGAGGCCTGGCAGGAGCGGCGTCAGTGTACGGCAACACTCCCGTGGACGTGGTCAAGACGCGCATGCAGGGCCTCGAGGCCAGCAAGTACAAGAACACTCTCGACTGTGCCGTCAAAATCTGGAAGAACGAGGGACCTCGAGCGTAAGTTTGCGACTTAAAAGGTGATACCGAAAGAGTGCTTGCGCTGTGGGAGCCCTCTCTGTTGTGTTTGGCTTCCTGTGTAAGTCGCGAGAAAAAGGATGATTCGCTGGGATGTCCTGTTGATTCAATCTAAAAGTGTTGGCGAGGAGTGATACTAGGGCAGTCGAATTTGGACTGTACCAGCTCAGATAGCCAGTTCAGATGCATGGATGGGTGTCCTGACGCGAGGGTTGGATGTCAGGAAATGACATGCATGGATGAGATAATGTAGTAGCCGTCTGTTAAGGTGGTAGAATAATTGTGCATTGCACCATCTTGTTTAAGATTCTAAACTGCTAGCTTTGATGATGGTTCTTGTTCATGTAATTCAAGGGGACGGTAGTGGTATCTTGAGTGTGGAAAAGTGTAAATTTAAGCATCTATCGTACAATTTTCTTCATATTCGAATAACCAGTTTTTCATTAGCATTTTAATGCGTCGGTAGACTTGATATTGTAAGGAGTGTAGTGGTTTACAGCAGAGATCATCCAGAGTGGTCGCTGTCGACCACCTGGTGGTCGATGAGAGTTCTATAGAGGTCAAGTAATGCTAAAGAGGATCAATTGAACCTTCTAGGGTAAAAAATGACTGTATTCCGATAAAGTTTAAAATACTGGTATGATAAATTGCTGACTACCAAAGGTATCAGTTGAGTTTAGGTATCAGTTGAAGCGTCGATTCTTATTCCGCTTTCACTAATATGACAACTGCACTAGTGGAACGCTCCTGGTCGACTGAACTAAGTACGGTGTATGTTTACACCACTTTGAGATGCAATCGGCAATTTTCAGTTTGGTGCCCAAGGAATTATATTTCATATTTGGAATTATATTTCATAACTGTGAACTCAATTTGACATTATTGGGCTTGAGTTGACAGAACACATTAAACTTAATCAGTTCTCAACTCGTTCATAACTGCCTAGTCCCGCTCACAGTTTCAGGCTTGAAATGCGGTAGCTCACCACAGCACGTTAGAGTATGTAGCTGCGTCTGTTGTTACTGTTGTTTTATTTTGCTGCAAACTTGTTCTGTTCTTTACTCCAATTATATTTTTAATGCCCATAATATCGGCTTCCAATGTATAGAAGAAATGCAAGCAATATTCACTTGAGTGTTTTGTACCATTGTTACTTACGAAATTGTCCCCACGGGCTTGTTATGGGAAAAAAATGTCTTCGGTAATGAGGCTTTGAAGCTGGCTAAATAAAAAATCACTCGGATAAGATTCATTCTGATGAGAAAAGCAAAGGTCTTGAATATTGCAAAATGCTCTGCAAAATTTACAGCGCAACTCAAAATGAACTGTTAGCGCTGATAGTGAAGGACGTCTGATGCTCTACACAGCATCTCCTATTGAATGAAAATGAAAGAGGAACCGTACAATATCGGTCAAGAGATTACATTACCAGCTGTAAAATTTGTGATTTAAAATGCCACGAAGAAGGACTCGCCTAGTTTTGGAATGCATTCCATTGAGTGTGTCCCGTGCAACTACATATTGAGGAAATTCCCAGTTCTTAAGAATAAACTTCGATCTCAACTCCGGCATTACACGTCTGCTATTCAACTTAACAAATCAACTTTTGCAAGCTCAAATATTCTCATAGCCTATTATGGAATGTGTGTTAATTTATCTAGAAACTAATTCAAAGGGTGAGACAATTTTGTATGCTAGGTAGATTGTTCAAACAAGCGAAAGGTTACTCTCGGGAATACTGCTTCAGAAGCCACGGACTGTGTTACAGCTATGGTTCGCAGTTACTGAAGGTTTTCTGCTTTATGCAAGGGAAAGGCTTGTACTGTACAAACTTTTAACTGTCTCATACAGGTAGCATCTTACAGCCAAAAAATTGTTCGGCGAATTTCATGGAGCTGAGGTTTGCGTCAGGCTAATCAACGAAGATAGTTTTTTTTTCATCATGCTGCGTGCTGTTGAACTTTTTATCATACAAAATTTTGCTATCTTTTTATATTGCCTTTGAGAATGTCTTATTTTTCAATGTAACTGGAGGCATTTTTACAAGATACGGAAAATATAAGTGTCGTTGTTTTTGTAGGATTTTTATTGTTATCGGAAATGGCAAAAATAAAGAATCATTTATTGTTTGCATCAAACCTATCTGGGGGGTCGGTGAGAAGGCAAATGTTCTTAGAAGAGGTCGGCGGATCGAAAAGCTAGGGGCACCTGGGTTTACAGGTTAGGTCGTAGACTCACCAAACACAGTGTCGAGTGCTGAGAAGGATTGTTTAGGACACGCTCGAAAGGTTTAACAAACGGGTCAGTAGTTACTTGAGGACAGCAAGTGTGTTGATGTATACTGTATATAGCAAATAAGTTTACATATAAATAAATCACATTTTGTAAATTACCTTATACCGTATAACCCTAAAGTTGTGTTGCGCGCCATTTCTACTCAGACCCAATTTCATTGGTCAAGTTTTGACATTTGTGTAATGTGCAGAATTCTCAAAGCTTTTCTCTCTGACTGAATTTTGTTGATTGAATTTTCAAGAAATACCAAAATCTTTTCTTTCTACTAACTAAATTAAATTAGTTAAATTTAGGCTTTATTTTTGAGAAGTATTGAAACATTAGTTTTTGCCAAGAACTGAATTTCATCGATTAAGTTTTATGCTTATTTATTTGAAGTGCTTAACTATGCAATTTTTTCCTCAGGTTCTACAAAGGCACAGTGCCTCGGTTAAGTAGAGTGTGTCTGGACGTCGCCATCACTTTCATGATCTACGACTCGTTCATGGACCTCTTCAACGTCATCTGGAAGTGATGCGCCTGCTCACCTCTCACGTTCGCCTGCGGCTGTGGTTTTGAGTAGCCCTAAAGATGAAGTCAATCGTGCGGAAACTCCCGAGTTGTACACTGGCAACGCCGGCCATATTCTTGTGAAACGTATCATTCCATATCTCTGGACTGAGACTGGTTCTATCATTCCACATCTCTGGACTGAGTCTGGTTCTAGCTAATCTTCCATTGGGACCACATCATATTCTAATTGTTCCACGACCTCAACTAATAACTTTAAGAATTTTTGGGTGTGGTGCTAGTTAGTTCTTTCGTTTCGAATATCGCATTATGCTGTTGGTGTACAATAATGTAAAAGCGTTTGATGTTTACTGATTTGTCTTCGAAAGCGAATATCCTTTGCAAATATCCAAAAACGAAAGCTTTTTCCGCATTGTTCATTTCTCTTCAGGGAACATGTTGTCCTATGAATTTCAGAATACTGCATAGTACTCTAAAATTACTTTTTGTGAGGATAAAGTTTTTTTTACCGAGCCATTTTTCCCTCCTGAGAGAGGTGGCTAAGTATCATTGACATTTACTTTTACAGGGAATAAAGTTTATGCGACGTAAAACAATTTTAAAGAGAAATGAAAAAATTATAGCTTTCATTGACCAGTAAATGCCCTAGAATACTTTTACTTATAAATGTCTACTGCACTTGCCATTAATACATTCATTGATAGAGGCGGAATTTAGACTTGTCAGAAATCATGATTTAGGTTACTTTCTTGCCATAACGATAATTCGCTGCACTGCTGCGTTAGACAACTAGGTTTGTTCCTCTTGTGTCAAGAGGCAACAACAGTTTCATGGGAGGTCAGTATTACCTTCATAAGAAGCGTACTTCGATAATATTTTTCAGAAAGTCACACTCCAATCATTTTTTAAGTTGTAACTTTTGAATGCTTGCTTATTCTTCCTAAATAAGCATTTTTTTGCATTAAATTTAAGCTTGCCGGGAGTTTGGTCCAGTAATTTCCTTGAATACTTTATAGAACGTCAATTACAAAGATGACGTTCTTCTGACATTTCTCACGATACGAATTGTGTTCGTTTACAGATGTTATATTGTCATGCATTCTTTTGTCGGATCGTCATGTTGTTGCTGCTTCGCTGGCTTGTGTGAAGATCATTTCGCATTCAACTGTACACTTGTCCGTTTGTGTGTGCTAGAGAATGTTGATTGGGCTCTCCATGTAGTTGTTGATGTTCTTTGGATGTTGTTACTTCTGGCTGCACCGATTATGTGTTGCGCACATTTAAAGAATGTTATGCCGTGCGTGTTGCTGCAATACCGTGGGGGTCCATGGCAGCTATTCTGATACCGAGCGCTTCTTGTGTCGTGTTCCTATTGGTGGCTCTTCCTTGCCTTAATGCTGGCTGCTCGAGTGTCAGCGGTGCTTCTCATGCCAATGACCTGGACTTCGTCTTTCTTCGTACGTCAGGAAACGAACTATTTTTCATGAATTTCATCGAGAGTCACACATGTCTTATCATTCCTAACGCACGCATTTGAAATATATTTGTTACTTTCTGCTTTTTTGCGTGCTGGTTTTTCTCTTTAATTGTGAGATTGGCGCAGTTCAACGGGGATTCGTTGAACTGTTCGTTCAGATTAGCTAGCGTCCTATTTTCACAGTTTAATTTTTTTGATATTGCGCGGTGTCAGTGAAAAAGTTGCCGCGGTTTTGCGGAATCCAAACCTGGTACTAACTGTGTAATGGTCATTCTTTAATGCAGAAGGCGCGTGTCTGTTGTGTTGGTAATGAATGATA
>JACJUY010006612.1:35080-49709 GCA_014220935.1 Platorchestia sp. MABIK
GGGGGGGGGGGGGGGGGGGGGGGGGGGGGGGTACGGGGGCATGCCCCCCCCGAAATGTTGAGCTTGGGGCCAGTTTCAGTCGCCGTATTATATAAAAGAATAAAAAGATTGCTGATAATTAATGTCTGGCCCCCGAAATTTTCGGCTGGCTGCGCCACTGTTTCTAGTATTGTTACCTTTATAAAAATTAAGCTGAAACCATTCCGTCCACCAACAGCGTGATTGACCTGCGTTTTACTGAGGCTATGGAAATCAAATTACGGAACACTGCCATAAACTTGAAGTACAATGAGAGCTTTAGTTTATGTCAGTTGTTCGAAGAAGAAACCAGTCTCTTCTTTCAGTTGACTGTTCCTTATTCTCATTGTGTTCTCTTTCGTTAGTAGTGCTCGCTATGTCATCCGGAAAAATATCTGGCAAATTTACTCTCAGTACTCTTGCTCGTAAGTTCTATTAGGTAAGAATTTTGCAACAAATTTCTAATGATGGCTGAAGTGTGTAGCCGAAGCTGGTTGGGTGTTTTGACTTTTGATACTCTTAAAACAATTTAAAATCATTCATTCCAAGGACAATGTAATCAATGTGATTTTCCCTGAGGCCAGGTCGATTTTCAATGAAAATATGTAAAAATGTATGAGAAGGTGCTAGTTTTTAATTAGGAATAATACTACAGAAACTCGCGCTGATATTCTTCACAGTTAACATAAACTCAAGAAATCAGTGAAACTTCATTATGAATCAAATGCTGATTTATCTTTCATTTAAATTTGTCTGCAGTGATTTTTACCAGATGGCGCATGGGAATTTCATTTTAAATGTACTCTACTGAAATGTGACAGAGTCCTCATCCCGTACTACCTCTCGTATCATAGTAAACGCAGTAGGTTTAGGTAAGAAAAGGATAGGATGGCCTATCCTATGCTAAGGGGTCGGGCAACCCCGTGAGGGGGACTGCTAGGTTACCTCAGGTGGAGAGAGGTCTTCGGGACTTCTACCTTTCGTGCTCACTTCTGTTCTCTCAGTTTTCATGCTCTCTTCGCTATCTCTTATTTGTCTTTTCATGCTCTTTCTTCTTAACTTGTTTCAATTCTTAAGGTATTCCGTTTGAAAACACATTCTGTGCATGGATTCCTCGTTATTTACAATCCACACTAAATGGTCCTTTCTCTTCGCTCTCTTGAGATCGTCTTCCATGTGGCTCGGGAAACTTAAACCAATTAATAATAATAATTCTCAGGCACTATATCACGACGCTTTCATAACTTCAAAGCCGAGTTAATCCTCCGGCTAACACTTTCTATTCAACCATCGTCACCGGGATGCGGTTTTGTGCATTAATCCACTCTGCGCCATGGAGTTGAATTTGCAGGGGCAGAATTTCATAGAGGGAAATATTTGGATATATCTCGATATTTTCCAAGGCACGTTTGTTCAAAAGATTATAGTGTGCATTAGAGTTTATCGTGCATCTCAAACAGTGCGGTACACTGATCTTTCTCCTACAATAGATTTGAATTTGCAAGACGATCAACTCAGCGCCATTGCGTGTGTCTAATACTCGAGAGAATTTTGCACAACGGAACTTCAGAATCGTATTTGGTGTAATAGGTGTGTATGCTTTATTTGTTCACCGTAGGCAAGTGCAAAAGAGCGCTCGCCTTGAAAGTGATGGATCGTCTACTCGAGGCCTCGCATTGAGAGCCCGGTGTTTCTACCCATCGGGATAAGGGAAAACTTGCCACAATTTTCCTCTCGATCCAAGTCTGATATGGTACATGGCTACCGTTGTTGCACTTGAGCCTTAATTATGGGGCTTTTGAGAGCCCAATTTAGGATATGCTTCTAGTTCATTGAAAGGAATAAAACATACATTTTTATTAGACGACTTGAAACCCCAAAGGTAATTTTTAATCAACTCAAAGGTCTTTGCTCGACGAGAGTGAGTAAAAAAATTTTTTCTATAAATTTTTTATTTGACTCCACCAAGACTTAGACCTATAAAGACAATCTGAACGCGAATGAAGGCTAAACACTTGATTAGAAATAAGTAGAATCGTTGGCTGTAGGCTGTTTAGGCTGTCTCCTGTTCATGTACCCGAAACTTCCGAGTTGTTGTCAGGGTAGATATTGCAGTCATTCTATAAGTACAGCAAGTGGCTTGGCTATAAAATGACTGTCGTGCCGAATGCTCAGAATAGGGCGTGGTTCGAAAAGAGTCAAGCAGATGATTTACTCGGGAGGAGAAATTTGATTGTTTGCTCTTTGCTTCACATTATTCCTGGTAACTAAACCTACAAAAATACCCGCGCTGTTCTTTCTTTAAAGTTGCGTTAGAGTTTGAATTTTTGTCGACTCAGCTCTTATTTTTGTTTTGGTTCGTACAATGAATGCGTTCCGCTTACAATAAAATGGTTTATTGCTCATTTGTGCGAATATGTATATTCTGATCTTAGAAAAGTGTAGCTATGAAATCACTGTCAATTACTAAGTAACATATATTCCCAAGTTATTACAAGCTACCTCAATCATAAAATAAGAAGGACAACGAGACCTCACGACGCACAAATTCTTAACACCATGAATCTCTTCTGAAAATCACGTTGAGAACTTTGGTAAAATCTCCTAGTGATATCCGAAGCTTTAAACTCGTTAGAATCACCATAAGATGGCTCATTCACCCTCTGATATTTACAGCATAAAATGAGTGGGAAACACAACCGTCGACGGAGCAACATGGGCTTTCATTGCCCCAGAAAGACATCGGTACTTAAAATTACAAAAGTTGCTAACTCATCAAGGTTCTACATTCAACGTCACGAAACGAGTAGTTGGAATTTGGTCGTGTTCTCGCTCGGAAATGTTAAACACTGGGAACTGAGCGTTGCCTACGCCATCCTGACCTACAGAGGGAAAATACTGACCCTCTCCTGAAAACGGTATAACTGAGCGATGTTTTCGTCATATTTCTCTCAGTATTGGCGAGTTCAGGAAGTGAGATACCAACGACCAAAAGAGCTTAAGAGATGTGGTCTGACCACATTTGAACACACTGAAGGGGAGTTTATGCTGGGGAGTTTTACAAGTACGACAGCTCCTTGTAGTAAAGCTTTAATTTGCGCATTCTCCAATGTTTACTCGAGAATTTGAACTGAAAGCTTAAGGAAATAGGTGCCTGTGCCTATGAGAATCCGGGACCAAATATACTTTTTAGCAACGAATTTAGTAGAAAAGGAAATTTTGCACAACTTGACGAAGTGATAAACTTGAGGTATAAAGTCAATAAAGTACATCAATTGTAGTTAGTCGTGGCACCCATAAGTGACGGCATGATCTTATCTGGTGCATCTCATTTGCACTTCAAAGTAAGATCAGAAAATCTGTCCCTGATTTAAATTATTTGTAACTCAGCTTGCATCGTAAACAGGAATGTGAAATGAACACCGATAATAACAAAGGTTGTTGACGTGTGCTATGTATAAATAATGGCCAAAAATATTTTTACACATATTACAAAGTTATGCAAAGTCTTCACATTTTTATAACGAGAACTTCAGTATATTCAACGTGAACTTCCTACCACAGTTTTATGTTTCTTCGACAGATGATTTTTCTTGTGTGGTATTGCCTTTAACATATCCACAATGGGAAAATCCAGAAAATTTAGATCAGGAACCTTGCAAACCATGAGAAAAAATCAAGAGCCATGAGAAATTATAACATAACCATTTGAATCATTTAAAAATTTTCAGCCATCATTTTGAACAAAAAGGAACAACCATTATAAGTAAAACCAATTTAATTTCTTCTGGCCCATGGTGTTCGTTTCCTACTCCTACTTACATTCATACAAGCTGAATTATAAACAAATTAAATCAGAGACAACTTTTCTGGTTTAATTGGGCTTAAAATGTTTGCACAACATATGTTTGTTAAGGCTATTTAGCTCATGATTACGTGCTTGAATAATGCAGCAAGCACTGCCATTTTGGGGCGACTTATGAAAGAGAAAACTAATAAAATTCACAATAAATAGATGAAACTCATTCCTTTATAAAGCTAATTCATTTGCCAGGTATAGTTGACATCTATCATGCAAGGTAAATTCCATTGAATTGAGGTCAATATCTTTGCTGGGAATTGTTTTTATCTGGGAAAAGCTGAATTTTTAAAACCACGTGGTTTTCTATAATGTTATCTCTGTCAGATTTTCATGGCATGAAAACTGATTTGCTCACCATAACAACTGAGTTGTTTTCTCGTCCAGTCGAAGTAATATTTAATGAAGTGTTGCGAACTGACGTAAATTTGTCACCTAGAACAATTAAATGCGTATATTAACTCTAATTTCACAGAATGCATCTGCTTTCAAACAACCTGATACAACAGCATCGTCAAACATTCGATGAAAGAAGCGCGTGCACCAGGACCATTACGTCACTCGCCTTACCGAGTCCAGCTTCTCATAAAAAGGGCCAACATAAAATTAAAGTTATAGTACATCAATACTTTGCGAAGTCATTAGCACTAAAATATTGAGAATCTTCTGCCATAAGCTGCTTGATTTTAATATCTTTTTCCCATGGCTTGTCTTCAGTGGTTTGATCACTACCGTAATGACGGATGACTTTTTTCTTACCGCAACAGGGGCAAACTATCTCGGTCACTTGCTGACTTTGCTTGGCCAGTCTTTGCTCCAAATAAATTTGCAGGTCTTCATTGGCCAACATTTCGAGATTGTAAAGCTCGCCAGTGATGAAGGGATGGTTTTGTCCCATGGCCACTGTTAAAATTTTCTTGGCCTCTTGAACGAACTCGAGACCTCGCCGGTACTCCTTGAGGTTCATGAGCACTTTGCCCAACTTCATGAGAAACAAACCCAGGGTTGGGTGACCTGGCCCGTAGAAAAACCTGCCCAAGGAGTCTTCTTTAACCTGTTCACTGCCATAGGGATATCAGTCAACTGTCTAGTTTTCGACATCTTATGCAAACCTCGACTTCAATTTAAATGGATAAAAGTAATACCGAGTATTACCCGCCATTCATAATAATTGAATCTAGCATCGTTTTTTAAAAACTACGAATAATTTCCATTCGTCGAAATTGAGTCTCGCATGAGAGGATATCTAACTACTAGAAAATCGATTCTGTTCATCCTAAATAAATTTAAAACAAGTCCGGAGGTAAATTTTAGAGACACTATAAGGGCCAAAAGAGTAGAAACTTACACTTGAAAAAAGAAAACATTCGGTATCGAATGAGTTTTGCTTGATGCAGTTACCTGACAGGTAAAACTCCAATACTCTACTTAAAACGTAAAAAAGATGCTAAAACTGACGGACTTGAGTTTCAGATTGAATATCTTTCAATAATAATGAAGAAGAGCAAAAAAACAGTTGTTGAAATTTCAGTTCGAAATACTGTAACGAGAGAGCAAACTTTTTTTTCGATAGAACATTAATTAGAATGCACTCAATTGCAAGCCTGGTGTGGTTGAATGTGTCTCTAATTTATGCAGGAATTTTACTTATGATCTATTGGTGTCTACGGTGGCGAAGAATTATATTATTTACTCTATGAAATAAAATTACTGGTAAAATATAAAATAAAAATGTATCAAATAGCATGCCTTATCTTTTCTTCAAAATAATAATTTTTCTTTTTGAATCTATTGTAATTATTATTACGAACGTACACTCCATTGTAAAATCATTAAGTTGATTAGATTGTATTTAAAGTTCATTTCAGGAACAGCAAAATCTAATGCACAAGAATCGGTTCGCTTGACCAGTATGTGATTTAGCATCCTATGAAACTCTCGTTCACATTTTGAGTCGGAAAACTGCATGAAAACGCATTGTCATGTAGGTTTCAAATTTTAAATTTTCACACAAATTCGGACTCACCTCATTCCTTCCAAGTTTTCCATGCCGTATTTGTAAGCCAACATCGATGCGCCTTGGTAGAAGGTGGCATTGAAGGCAAAGTCTAGAGTTCGCACGCGCCACACGTTGAGCTTTGGCAGCAAGGTTCCTTGTCGCTCCAGCACGTCCAGGACCACCTGGAAGTCTGGACGATTAACGTTTAAGGAATGTACTTATACGTGTGATAATAGTCATTGGTAAGAAGAAATTAAAATGTTTGAAATACAGCATTGTTATTTACAACACTCCTCAGAAGAAAAGGAAATTCGACTCTCTTTTGTTATGAGGCTCTGCAATTTACTAAAAATGACTTTTTGCAAAGCTGATGGTCAATAAAAAGTCAAAAGAGCTCTTTGAGAGAAGGGAACTTATTATTATACGGAGAACTCCCATGAATAAAACAAGAAGCCAAGCGTTTCTTAAGGGAAAGGATGCTAGTTTAATTATACTATTTTAAACTCGAATCACGCATTGGTGCGTCAACAATTTATTTACAGCGCTGAAGAACTTGTATTGTCTACGATATTTTTCCTGGTTCCTTCAGAAGCATAAATAGACTCTGTTTTTGAGACGGTAAAAATAAAGTTGTCCTTGCATCTTGGGATTTAAAAAAAAAAATTCTGAGTTTAACTCTAAAAATTTAGATCATGTTAGAGGGATGTGTTGTTATTTTGACAAAATATCTGTTTTTAAAAACAAATTGGAACATGTTATTTTTGAACGTTTTGGTCCCATGACAAAGTAGCCAGCATACATCTGTATTCATTGGGATAAAAACTGGTAAAAAGGACCCTATGCTATTCACATCAAAACCTCCTTGTCTGTCTTAAAAATGAGTGTAAATGTGCGTGCGTAAATACTATACCTCATACAACTACGCGCAAGGTGCGTACGGAGCTTAGAATAATCAGGAAGTAAAGCAAAGGGCACAAAACAACACGTGTTGAAAAGCAGTAAAGGATACTCGGGTTGTCCTCTTTCATGTCTTTGAGCCGCTGAATGGTGAAGCTGACAGTAGAGCGATATTCCCTGAGCGTGTTTCTGTCAACGTAACACTGACAACCCTCGCACAGAACGTCACTTTTTTCGAAGACTGGCGCTTTGCGCCTGAGCTTCTTTTTCTTCTGCGCCGCATGTAGAGCCATCGCTTCGTGCTGTGAGCCGTCAACAACTTGGGTCTTGTTTTCTGGGTGGCTGGGAAAATCTTCGCTTGACGCATGACCATTAGTCATGAGAGGCAAGCTTTCGCTCTTACCAACGTCATTACTAGTGACTAATTGCTCTCCGCTGTCACTGGTCTCCATTTTTGAGTTTTTGTCTTCTGCATTCAGCAATTTATGAGTCCCTTCGTCCAACTTTCTTTGATTTTTGTTCGTCAACAGAGCCTTGTTTTTCTTCTTTCCTATTTTGGGTTTTGCCCCACTCGCTGAATTATTTACTTCAGCTTCTTCTCCACTGTTTTTCCCCTCGAATGATCCGTTCGTGAGAGACTGCTTTCGAAGAGACTTATTTCTCGGAGTGGGAGCGGCGTCTGTGCTTTCACTGGGCACATCGTCGCGGTCGACGCCATTCTGCTCAATGCTAGTCGCCCTTTCTATCTCACCGTTCGTCGATGTGCCGCCGCTGCCATTTCCATTAGCGAGAGAGGGCGCTGCAGTCTCTGGCGTGAGGCGTACATTCTTATTATTTAAAGTGACATTCCCAGGGACACGAAATGGAGTTTAATTCTGATTTCGTGCATGAAAATTAAGTGAAATCTTTACTCGATATTTACATTGTTTCAAGTGCTTATATTAATGACAAAAAGTATTTTCCGCGTCAGGAGACCGTTTACAAACATTATTAAAGTTCTCTTCATAGATGCTATAATAAATGTATTCACAAAGTTTATTATCTACCACAGTATAAATTTAAAGTTACTTTGGGTGCTTTACTCAGATATGCGATGAACAGAATTGCATTGCAATGAAAATAAGATAAATGATCATTCATTCTTTGAAACTCGCTATTCTCAAAGACAATAGAGCTTGACCAATAATGCAAATAGTTTGTCAATTTCTAATATGTGAAATTTCGATTCGAAAAAATAGGGTTTAATTCGAAACAGAATTACAATGTCGTACTATGGCATTTAAAACATCATTTACTCCTTAATTTTAATACTATTTAGCCTCACTGTAAACCTGCTTGCAAAGTTTGTAAACCCAAGTTCTGCTTTGAGTTCCGGGAATCCTTGCAATTAATCTCGAGTTACTACATCTTCAGGCAACCCTTCAGTGCTACTTGATGCTTAATAATAAAAGTCTTCCCAGACTGCACTGTGAGGTAAACTTAAGGCACTTGTGATCATTAAGCATCTTGGCACAAGCTCCCCAACAACCAACACAAATCAATACAAACCTAGTTTGCCATCGCTGGCTTCCAGCGCTCCGGATCCGGCGGGAGATTCGTGAGAAGACTCGTCATCTGTCACCTCAGAACATTCCGAGTCCGAGGCGGGCTGGTACCTGTCCTTGTCGTAAAAAAGGTAGGAGAGGCAAGCGTCCTGTGACGCGAATGGGTTCACGGGGACACTTGCAAATTTGAACTCTAATTTAGCGGCCTGCAAGGCTTTTTGAAGAGCGGACGTGTCGTCGTCTTCTTGCTTGGGAAGCTGCGTGCACTCGGGCTTGCTGTAGCGGTCAGGCACTTTCACCATTTGCTCGCACATCGGATTTTCTGTCAGGGGTAAAAATTGTTTTAAACTTTCAGTTTCTTTTATTCCTGGAATGAGCTGAAACAGGCAACCGAAATTCCCCTGTGTGTTTATTTTACTTCCTGATATCATTCAGACTAATCTCCAAAAAAGGTTGATAAAAAGGAATAGGTTAGCTATAAAAACTAGAGTTATAAATTTGACTACCTTTTGCATGAGGGACAGTAGATTGAAGATAAGCAGAGGAGGATGTGAATGCCAGAATAAAATTAATAACCTTTTTATCAGTATTTGTAATATCAAAAATAAATACTTGCTTGATAAAACACTGAAAATTTTTTCGAGAAGAGTTCTTATCTTCAAACGCTTAAGAGTACGTCGCTACGTGAGGCGCTCGGCAGTTATATTTGTGCCCATGTTCCTCACGACGTAGTTGAATATTAGGTCACTTTACCGTAGAGTTAATTTAAAAAAGGCAACTCCTGAAAGGGCGAAAGCGCAAATTTCGACGAACGAGTCGTGGAATATTCGTTGGAACCAAATGTTAAATTAAGTGGGAAACCATTGCATTTATTCAGGCTTATAAAACTCGTCAGAATAGCGCTACGTCTGTTTTTTTAACACATCCCACATGAGCTCTAAAATTGTGTGACGAAATGTAATTGATTCTATACCGGTTACAAAATTTCATTATTATTCATAGAGGAACGGTATGCGCTTATAATATTTAATTATCTGTAATTGTGATATCATAAGAATATTAAAAATGTTGTTCGTCGTGAAAATTCCTTACTTCAATCAAATACCATTTATTATCAAAAGAATGAATGCCACGAGAGAGCGTGGTGTAAAAATTGAAAATTGGCAGTAAAATTCGCACCTCCTTAAATGAAGTGAGCAGAATTTACCAAATGGGTGAACTCAGTGACTAGACACCACAATAATTACCTGATAAATATTTTCTAAATTTGCACCAAAAACATTATTTAGAAATTAAAAACCAATGCGTCTTATTTCCACACATATGCGATACCGTCTAAATGCATAACAAGGTTGTGATTTTTATTCAGAAGATGAGAAAACTGCATTTACATGACTGTATAGCTCGAGCAACTGACCGCAAGTGATGAAGTTCTCATACAGCGCTCTGTCCTGGCTGTGACACAAGTCGCACTCGCACCAGAAATACCAGTTGCGGTGCAGGTCGAGGCGGCGCATCTCTTTGCTGTTCACACAGTCAATGTAACTGATGAATACCTGCCGAGGGAGGTTTGGAAACGCAATTGTCGTCGTCTACAAAGCTTTTGAAAACCGAATGTTATTGATGGAAACCTGTGGGCAGATAGGTGATATTGAAAGTTCGCTGCTTGGCATAATAATAAAGCGTTAGTTGAAAAAATCAACTGAGAATTACTCGACTCCGTAAAAAAAATTGATAAATACGAGGGTCTGGTTCCGAAAATAAGATTTGGTAAAAACAAAAATTGGTAACGAAACAGTAAATTTAGTTAAAAAACATTTTGCTGCATATGAAATTTGATAAAATTAAAACTTAAGTCTTGTTAAGCATTTTTACTCTCATTAGATTGTAAACATAAAACGAGCAATCATAAAAATTTCTGACGGAGTGTGAATATAAATATTGTAAAAGCTTTTATCTGGGGTTTCGGGAGGACAACAAGAAAGGAATGAAATATTATTAAACAATGATTTGAAAACGACAGTCCAGAAAAATAAAAGTATCATTATAAACATGACCACTAATTTTAATTAGGTATATTTCATGACCTAAAATCAGCTGAAGTTGGACAATTTCAAGAATCTATAAATTTTCATTACTCGAGCCACAATTTGAGCTGCATGCTAATTACGAGGAGTTTGTTTAACAATGAGGGGCCTGAACGGTTTGAAAAACACTGATAAAGATGCAGAGAAAAGGGTATAAAAATACAGTGTGTCTCCACACTTTTGTAGGTTGCCTCTTGAATGTTTACGATGGAAGTGATTTTTTTCTCGCTCAATTATAATTATACGCACTCTTCTCATTCTGTTTTATTGACTGATAGAAATGTAACTCACCAAAATTTGACTGACAATTTCTTTGTATGATCGTAAAGTGAAATGTTCGGAATGTACCATTTCTGGTATTGGAGGGAGCCTTGAACCTTATTGACAGATTAATATCTTCGTATTGTTTATATTGTTTCCCCCTAAGACCACTCTTTTGGTCTTGCATGCCTCTCAAGTAATTAAAAGTTAATATATCTAAAATTGAATTTGACTCAAAGTAAATTATTTATCTAAGTTAAATTTAATCCTGTCAACACCTTTTCAAAGAAAACCATTTCCGGCCTAAATCTCACACCATCAGTCGACCTGGAACACCGTGAAATATTCGAGTACAAGAAAAACTTGTATCGATCCTAAATGCACCTTCAATGAACTCTATTAATTTTTTCAAACTTCTATGAGGTTATCCACGTTTAATTTTCAAAACACTAAGATAACTTCACGAATAATTTTCACTCAAATTTCTATCAAACGGGCTAAGCATCTAAAACCCCACATCGAGAGGCCTGATTTCAGCACGACAGACGACTGACCACAACGTTTACCTTGTCTAGGTTGAGCTCGGGAATGTCGACGAGAGTCCTGACGTAGAGCTTCTTGCCCACGAAGGAGGGGTGAGCATTCGGGATGCAGGCGTGATCAAAGATGGAGGCGCCGAGAAACACTGCAGACCCCATCGGTATGTTGATTTTATCATTCAGGCAAAACCGATTTACAAGAGCCTGGGGGAGAATTTTTACGATCTGGATAGTCAAATTGCTTCTCAAGTCTGCCACTGTAGCACTTTTTTAATTCTCTGTAAAATCGAAGAAGTTTTAGAATCCAGTAATGTCACACTTTTTAGCTACATCTCAGGAAAATTAAATTAAATTTTTGATCCACTGAAATCTCGCTCTTTTCATTTACCCTCTGAAGCATTGAGCTGAGATTTGAAAGCAGCCCTGTGACGCTTTTTCATTGGCTTGGTGATTTCTGAACAAATTGCTGAAGTAAACATAAAAAATCTTACGATTAGTATGATCAACTTGAAACTGTCAGCTTCACAAAACTTTAAAATGCATAGAATATGGTTGAAATGAGAGTTAAATACCTCTGAAAACTCAATACAAATATATGATTAATATCTTACTTCTTATTATTTTCTTCGACGTTATCATTTGTACCACTCTTTTTTACTTATGAATAAAGTAATCAGTGAGAATACTGGAGAGCAGAAATTTCGATGCTTCTGTAGCTGTTGTCATTTTTGAAAAGACAACTCAAACCCTCGGCTGGATCGTGAAGAATCTAAATATGTCAAAAAATATTCGCCAATTTGTGAGTACGATTTGCAGCCAGCTTAGTTTAGTGCTATGAAACAGGAGATTAGATTCCATGTGCTTAGAAATTAACATGCACTTGTAACCTTAAAAATTAAATTCTTGCCAGTTGAAATTATGAGTTCTCCAATTTGCCGCAAGTGCCACGTTGATTTATCACAAATTATTTATAGTGCGATAAGAGAGATTTCTAAATTTTCAACAGCAGAACGGATTTTGATAAATGAAAAAAAGAGTAATATGATTTGCCATTTGGGAAGTATTCAGCTGAAAAGAGTTCTAGAAGAAAAAAAACGTAAATAAT
Source organism: Platorchestia sp. MABIK (assembly GCA_014220935.1). Classification (NCBI taxonomy): domain Eukaryota; kingdom Metazoa; phylum Arthropoda; class Malacostraca; order Amphipoda; family Talitridae; genus Platorchestia; species Platorchestia sp. MABIK. The sequence goes on from JACJUY010006612.1 coordinate 47,390, forward strand.
TTGGCAGGTAACGTTCTCGTTTCTGTCAGCAGCGGTTGAGCCTCTCACAAGCGGCAGACAATAGATTCTTCTCCGTTCTCGAGCCAAAAATGATTGTAAGAGTAGAAGCCTGGGTATTAAAAGAACAGACCTTGCCTAAAATAGCGCCTGACGCAATGTTTTGGGCAACCGCCAGGCCTGCAAAAGCGCAGCTGACGACGACTGCCAAAACGTTAGTGATGCTGAGATTCTACCAGCACGATAACGAGGAAGCCGTCACGTGGAGCGAACTTCACGCTTGTCGAATAAATTCATCTAATTCTGGTGCGAAGTGATCAGTTCACTGTCTAAAATGGGATGAATAGACATTGAGAAACATCATCGTCATTGTAGATGCTTTCGTGCAATGTTGCGCAAAAGTTTGTCCCGTAAGCCAATTTATTGTTGGCTATTATCATGGGGTACAAGACTGGGAGTCGAAATTCATTTGAAATGACTTTTCAAATTAGTAGAGTACGTAAAATAAGTCAGTGAAAACATTTTAAATGAATAACAGTAATTTGCTTGCCTATTTGAAGAAAGTAATAGTTTCATCACATATTTTGTCAGAGAATCCTTGAAAAGGACGAATGAGGAACAAAATATTCGCAGTATTGTCTTCGTAATTATATAACATCGAATACCGTACAAATTTTCGATGCCTTAGGTTAAATACTGCCTTTGGTCAGTAACCCGCTGTTTGGAGTAAATGTCCAAAACATTTAGCGGCCGCAGACAACAAGAAGGCAATTCAATGATTTCGAGGAATACATTCACTGATTTTCATTTTAATATCAAATAAAAATAAAATAATGGGATAATTTCTGTGACGAATTTAGAGGAAGGATTTGGCTGCTGGGAATGAATATCACTAATTTGCAGCAGTAGAATTAGTATAGGGGATTTCGGCGACAAGAATTGTTGCCAGCGATGCTTAATCAGCTATAATTAAGCGCGCTGTGAGACTACGGTGCACAGCGAGTGAAGAATTTACAGCTTTTGTAGATCACAGAGCTTGTCAACTGGATGTTGTTCCGATTTCTATCTTTTATACGTAATCGTTTGCCTCTACAACTTAAAATAATTTTGCTCGCTAGTCGATGGCATAATACAAAAGAAGAGAAATTGCTTCACTTTCCGATTTCTTCGTTAACTTTTGTTACTTTTTATTCAACATACCTTGTGAATTTCAGGAAATAATTTTTTCTGATGGCCTAGCATCCACTTCTTTAGATGTGACTCTATCCCATTGATTTAAAACGATAACTTGAAATACTTTACGAGCACAACCGAATACGCACCAAGCAATTTACCAAAGGAATACGAAACAAGCAACAAGAAAAAGTAATAAAGTAATCGTATCCGTCCCACGTTTCAAAAGATCTTTCTTCGGAGAATTATGAACGACGAAAGAAGAAATCAAGCAGAGTTACTTTTTGCCATACCACTGGGCGACAGAAATGCCTTTGCAGGCGATCTAGCGAGCCTAGACTCGGGCGTTGACACCTGCTTGTGACACCGCAGGGCGCCAACACCAAATTAACGACTTGATGTAGCTGATATTGTTTGGTGAAAAGAAGTCTAGTAGAGAAAGTCATGAGTGAACAGTCGATCTATGCATTAAACGACATTATCGTATGCGAGCCTAAAATGATGCTGGTAAAATCCGAGTAAGTTATCGAGTGATATGTACGGAGCTTTATTCAGGTTATGGAAAAGAAAAAATACGTAAGATTAATGTTGTTCGTACAAATTGAGACACTTGTAAAATGATGTTTAACTCAATAGTCGGCTGTAATGAGTTGATTAATTTGTAATGTAGTTTGATTGAATATTTCTTCGGTGAGGGAAGTTTTCAAGACACAATTGAGGACCAAGGCTGTACAATGATAATCGATGCTTGAAAAGGTTAAACATTTAGTTAAAATTTGACGAGCTTGTAAAGAATGGCTACTCCACGCAAACGCTTGGGTGAGCGCAAACTGTGTTTACATCTAATAGGAATCTTTTCTCGATTCACAGGAACGATAATGAATATATTTTAAATTCAAACACGACTCACAGTAAAATATTTCACAATAATTAAAGAATGCCCTTTATGATCGTTAGCGAAGAATACTAGCTTCAATTATTCTATTTCAGTCTCAGTTATTCAATGATTTCTATCTATAACTGCAATCATACCTCCACTAACTCGTCCATAACTGTAGTCACACCCTCACTCACCCGTCCATAACTAGTCACACCCCCACTCACCCGTCCATACCTGTAATCACACCCCCACTCACCCGTAAATACCTGT
>JACJUY010006613.1:0-17075 GCA_014220935.1 Platorchestia sp. MABIK
GGTGTGTTGCTGGTGTGTTGCTGCCTGTGTGTGTGCTGGTGTGTTGCTGCCTGTGTGTGTGCTGGTGTGTTGCTGCCTGTGTGTGTGCTGGTGTGTTGCTGCCTGTGTGTGGGCTGGTGTGTTGCTGATTGGATTGGAATATCATGTACCCTAAAAATATTTGCCATTCGCTTTGAACATTCGGCCCCTCAGGAGGATACAATTATTGTATCTATGTGAATTAGCGCTCCCAGGGGGAAATGTGTGAGGTCCCGAGCTGAGAGTTAGGTAGGCCTTCTTTTTGGTGATTAAAAGGTTTTTTGTTACGTGAAGGCCCACCTTTTCTCGGTTCACTGCTGTCGTGTTTTTCAGCACCTACTGCCTTCTCCTTCAACTTTGATTTCGTGTCATGAACTTATTTTTCTAGTTACTGTTTCTATGCCCTTTCTGAATAGATTCCACGTTCTCTTAACTCCATACTAAATGGTGCCTTCTTCCTTCCTCTCTTTGGATCTCATTTGTTGAGGATAGGGAGGCTTAAACTAACTAATAATCTAATCTGCATAGATTCCGCACTCCATTATCTCCGTACTAAATGGAGCCTTCCTCCTTCCTCTCTTTGAGACGTCTTTGTTGCGGTTAGGGAGGCTTAAACTAACATCTAATCTTTCATAACTCGCAAGCCTCGCATTAGATTTTGTGTTTGTTCAGCACACACAACATTGTGGCAATCCAACTTCCCTGACAATTGCATAATTTATAAAATTATTTTCCTAAAGATTTTGCACCTGAATGAGAATTTTCATTGTAACTGGGAACTTGATTTTCTTGCGTTTTTGTAAATAATTTCCAAAAAGTCGGGTCAAACCGAGAAAAACAGTTTTTCTAAAAATTGTAGTGTCAGCGTAATTCTCTTTGATACTTTAATGATTTCACTTCTTCTTCTCGAATATAAGGTTTGGGAAATGTGCTATATTGGCTCAAGATTTTGACTTCAGGTGCACTGCACAATAATTCTCTACGTCGTCCCAATTTTGACTTCAGGTGCACTGCACAATAATTCTCTACGTCGTCCCAATTTTGACTTCAGGTGCACTGCACAATAATTCTCTACGTCGTCCCAATTTTGACTTCAGGTGCACAGCACAATAATTCTCTACGTCGTCCCAATTCAAGGAAGAGATTTTCCTGGATCATTTCTCAGTGCTGCACTCGTTCACTGACTGCGATGGGTTAAACTGAAGTTCATTATTCAACTCAAATTTAAAGTCAAAGATGATTAGTGAAGTTATAAATACCAAACATTAACTTTGCCCATTAAATCCCATTAATTCAAAAAAGATTGTTGGAACTTTTCAAACGACCCACCGGTGAGTCGCATCGCAAGCAACATATTAACTCATTATATTTTTTGTCCGCAGTGCGTTCCACACATACCTGGCGTGCGTGGGCGTGGCTGCCGAGCGCCGCTGCGGGACGAGCGCTGGACAGTTTGTGGAGGAGTACAGCTATCGTACGGCTGGCACCATTATACTAGTGAGTGCTTAAATATCGAGGGATGAAGTTGTCGTACGGCTGGCACCATAATACTAGTGAGTGCTTAAATATCGAGGGATGAAGTTGTCGTACGGCTGGCACCATAATACTAGTGAGTGCTTAAATATCGAGGGATGAAGATGTCGTACGGCTGGCACCATAATACTAGTGAGTGCTTAAATAATATCGAGGGATGAAGTTGTCGTACGGCTGGCACCATAATACTAGTGAGTGCTTAAATATCGAGGGATGAAGTTGTCGTACGGCTGGCACCATAATACTAGTGAGTGCTTAAATAATATCGAGGGATGAAGTTGTCGTACGGCTGGCACCATAATACTAGTGAGTGTCCTAAATTCGAGGGTTGAAGTTGTCGTATCCTATGGCTCGCATCCTACAGCTCGCGTATCCTTCGGCTCATACATCCTTCAGGTCTTACATCCTTCAGGTCTTACATCTTACGGCTCGCATATCCTACGGCTCGTATATCATTCGGCTGACATCCTCGTAATGTTAAATGGTATCAGAATATTTTACGATAAATTTTTATCATCGGGCTTGAAATGCGAGTAAAATTTTATGAATTTTAATTGTCGAGCTGCTAGCTCATTTCATTCATGATGGCAAATTATTATGGTAAATTATTTACCAAGTAATAAAACACCGCAAACGAGGTTACGATGAGTTATTCTTTAATTCACGAGTACACAAGTTACAGTCGTGATTTCAATGAACTTTTACTTTAATTAAACGTGAAGGAGCCTGAGTTGGATTCACATCAAGACAGAGCACCACCTAGCCAAAAAATGATATACACTGAACTGGTTAACGGGTTTCCGATCACACATCGGCAGCCATGCAGTAAATGGGTGTTGTGCGATAAACAATTTCAGAGTAACATTAGCTTTATACAGTACTTCTTGGCAAAGAAAAACCACATCTAAAATTTAGATAGAGTTCGTACAGAAAGTAAATTCTTTGTTGGAAATATAATCTTTGTTGGAAATAAAGTATTTTCTTTCTTTCTTTCTTTCTTTCTGTATTTATTTTTTCTTATACGCGGCAATAACCGAAGGTATTCAGACTAGGGTGTTCTGGTAACACTTGTGAATTTTTTGCTGGTCTAACATTTAGATATTCTGTATTTAGTTTTAACATGGGTTCACATAAATACGTTGAGTTACATTCTATCGTGTTGTGCAGACGAGGTGCAGGGGCTACCAGCCCGGCAGCGCGATGTGCAGCCACGGACCCTCGGCCGCCACTGCCACGCCGCCGCTGCTGCTGCTGCTGCTGCTGTTCGTGACCACTGGTATCCTGACTACCGCGCTGTCTCGTTAAATACCGGGGCTGCAAACAAACAGTGCAGCACGGTATAGGAAGCTATGTTGTCATTTCTATAGGGGAAAATACACATCCTCTTGTTCGGCTAACCAATAGAACGGCTTCATTTCAAACAAACTTTATGACGTCACCATTGAGACATGTCGTTAGGCCAATAGTGATGCCAGATTTTGGGCTAGCAGTGTTGTCAGATACAATGTGAGCGCAGCTATTGGTTCGTTGCCGTGACGTCAGCATTGCCACGCGGTCGATGTAAAAAAGACTGGTTTGACCCTCTCTTGTTTCTTCTACCGTGCAGTCCACTCATCGTCCACCTCCCACAAGTAACACGTCCTTGTCAAATTTGTCAATATGGCTCGTCAAATTTTGCGCGGGATTTTTGGCCCACATCTGTCGCTTTCAATGTCACTTTCCGGTTGCAGTCAGGCACGCTCGGTGCTTGTGCCACACTCTTCTCTTTCTCTCTTGCTTCTTGGCTCCGACCACCACTGCAAACATATGCTCAGGGTGTTTTCTTGCGGTTCATTGGGCTCAAAAATTTGCATTGTCATATCCAGGGTTTTTGGCTCAGCTACACCTGCTCACCATTCTTCGAATGATGCAGTTTACATATATTAAGCAATTACAAAGGTTGTGTTTTATATACTTTGAATGTACGTGTGCACTGAAATGAAGTAGGGAGCATAATTTTTAAACAATACTCATGCATTGACTGAAAATTTGGTTTAATATTTGGAATAAGATAGTTATTCTGAATAGCAGATATCTCACAAAATATTCAATGGTGAAATGGGGAGAACAAAGAGCAGGAAAATAAAAAATTTCAGTGACATTTCACTTCGTACATTGCATGAACTCAACAATTCCGCCCGAAAATATTCATACCCTTGGATTATGTTTGAACATATTTGAATAAAATTTTCTATAGGTTATTTTTGATAACGCTTCTGCTAAAAGTTTTGAAGGTGCTCTAGAAAGAAACGCAAATTAAAAAAAATGTTTTATGCAAACTATGAACAAAAATAGCTTATGCCACATGATCAAATTTATTCGTGCTCTTTTCGTACATTAAAACCAACTAATGTATTAATGCTATTATAGTTACATGTGGATTTAATTTAATAAAAGTTACATGTCGGTTTGTTCTATAGCACTCGACTGCGGTCACGTAGCATCAGTTTTTGTGAAATTTTTCATTTTAACTTGAGCGACAGTGGAGACAAGATGGTGCGGTGTAGGGGGTCAGCATGGAGTTAAGTAGGAAAATTGTAGATGCTCACAAGACTGGCTGTGAATCAATTTCAAAGCAATTTCATGTCTCTGTATCGAGAGTTCAAGGTACTATACAGAAACATTAAATTTCAGCACCATTCAGGAATATCCAGGTCAAGTACGAAATGAGAAGTTTGCACTTCGGTCGGCGAGACAAGTAGCGCGAGAAATTAACAAAATCTCGTTGATTACATGGAATGAGTTGTTGCAGAATCTATGCATAGAGGGAAGTAAAATTTCAAGATCAACACTGTTGAGAGCACTTAAAGGAAGGACTGAAAGTATGCAGAGCAAGTAAAACACCTCTTTTTATCGTGTAGACATTTTAAACGACAATTGGCTTCTTCTAGAGAATATTTTGATCAAGAAACTGGTTCTGGTTATCGGTTCTGTGGTTAGCTGGGACGAGGAGCGAACTTTCCGGTTACAGGGACTTTTCTTCCGTATGGCAAAAAAAGGTGAAGCTTGTTCCAACTGGGTAACATTGGGGCAAAAATCGTTCGTTGTGGAAGTCGTTTCTAGGTTAAATAGAAGTGAAAGCTTTGTGAGGATTGAAGGAACCATGAAACTAGATCAACGTATCAAAATTATCTGTGAAAATTTAAGAAAATGGCCAATGGAATCCGTTTTCCCTCCCCCCTCCTGGCTGCGCTACTGATCCATTGATATTTATAGACCATTCTTTGCTTCACTTCACGCTACCTCTCCTCTTCCACCCAACCGTGCCTGGCCTTCCTGTAGTACACCTTTCTTGCTCTTCTAACTTCCCTTTCTTGAGGTACCGCTACTCGTGCATGCCAATGCTGCTAGAAACTGTCATCCCTTTCTTCTTTTATTCACATGAACTGCACTCCTTCCAATATCTGTCACCAATCTCTGGTGTTGCTCTATATCGTCCCTTTGATCTGGAGATCAATTTTATGGTAACCGTTTACGAACTAAAACTCCTGGCAAAAGAAAGTGTTAGTCTATTCAAGATTCAAAAGCGAAGGTCATAAAGTTTATGAATAATGGAGTTTACGAAACTTGTCATCGAGGCTGGTGCCGTTTAGAGCGTGGTGTGCGGCGCTACGTCAGGTAATCCCGTGGTGGGAGTTCCAAGATGCGATTATGTGACAGCCATTCATTCCGTTCGTGATTTTCAATTGTTGTGGAAATGACATCTTGAAGAGAACATTATCTTAGCGTAGAATAATGCTTAACAGCTTTATGGACTATAAAATTTTATGGATTAAATGTAATTTTGTTAGAAATGGGGATTCTTTTCAGAATTTCGTTAGTGATGTGGTTCATTACTGACTGAATTTTGAGCTTCATCTAGATATATTGTAGGGAAACGTTGTCGCATACCAAACTGGACAACGAATGTGTGCGTAAGAAAATCTAAAGCCCATATTTCATAACTTCGTTTGTAGAACATTGCCATACTTTGATTTACTTGAAGCATTTTGAAGTCGAATGTTCATGTATAGCATTAAGAAATGTCAACTGTGTTTACTTCTTGGGACAATAATAATGTATCATATTTAACCCGTCTCAACCTCCCGACAGACCTCCTATCGTTCCTCGTAAAAGCATAATTTGAATGCAACAGCATGAAACTGTGCAACGTAATCTCAATTTTCATGTAGTGAATTTCGATGATATTCTGGTGTTTAATGATTGTGAAGAATTTCTTTGAGTAAGGAAAGAAAACGATTTGCTTCTTGATATCTCCGTTTTCGCTTACCTTTGGCGATGAATTTAACGTTTTGGGAATTTTCAAAATTTTTCTAATAATTAAGGAGCATGCCTCTGGTCTGATGTTCGAAAGGAACTTTCATGGGTATTCTTTCATCGTGGGAGTTTAGTTAAAATCTTGAGAGATGAGCGCTAAAATGTTACCCGGCGTGCAGTTATTCCTCACATAATGACTTAATAACAGCTATGATCACACTGCTTAAAAAACGCCACCTGAGCAAAGATCTGAATTGCGTATAATAGCGACAATGAAACAATTGCGTTAATTATACAAGTTCAAGTACTCATCCATCGCATGTGTTGTTCGGTCATTTTTGTGTGGTTTGTGTCATGCCTAAACACTCTCAAAAATGTAATATAATAATAGGTGGAATGTTTGTCATCTCCCTGCACACTGGAGACAATGATGAAAATTGTCTTTGCAGCAGGATCTAAAGGAGGGGAAATTTTCTAGTTGATTCGTTTTTATTTGAATAACGTCTATCTCAATTCTTCAAATGCAGAATTGCAGTAGTAAAGTGATATGTTTTTAGGAGGTGCGATGGCGATCCGATTTGCACAATATATTTTTTTATAATTCTAATTACTACGCCAGTAGCTCCGTAATAATGTTGTAATTGTAATTCCGTAGTATCAGTGTAAATAAACAGGTATAACTTGATTAAGTGTCAATTTTCCAAGTTGATGTAAATATTTTTGTCTTGAGAGCATTGTGACCGTGTTAATAGAGCGCTTTTTGACATCTACGTGCGGCTTTTGTGGTCGGAACTTTCTCTAAATGAACACTTCTCTATGGTACGACATTGGACTGTACTGTAGCTGCGTGACGTACGATACTCTAGTAACGGCCCGGGGTACCGCCACAACTACAGGAGCAATAGTGCCCAAGTCAGATATTAAAACACGGTCGCAATGCACCTCTTATCGTGTCGGGATGCATGCCGTTGTCTGTATGGCTAAGAATTGTAACGAGGCTAACGTGCTTACAGTATAGAACCTACATCAAAATCATGAGAGCTGCATTCTGCTTCGTTTTTATTATCAGGATCTGCAATGTATAAAGTAGTGTCCGGAGCTTCACAAACATTTTGCGAGCGTGGGTACAAGGAATAATTTTTTCGCTTGATACTGTTCATGAAAATAAATATAATTACTAACTTTATTCGCTTTGTGTGTAATGTCTTGAATGCGTTGAAGATCATAAAAATTATAATTAGCGAAAAAACTGCTATGTAAACGTTTGTGAGGCTGAATCGGGAGAGTTCGAGTCACGCGTTTCGAGGTTGCCTCCTTTTCATAGCTAGTTGCTGGAACCTCTTTTGGAAATGTTATGCATGGTTGGGGAGATGTCAAGATGTCAATATTTATGAGAATGCTTGACTAAGTGTTTCAGAATTTTTCGCGCATATGTTGTGCCACTTTGCTCACTTCTGAAGAAGTGAGAAGTGTGTATAGGGCTATATTGTTGAGTGGGTTCTGAAGAAGTGAGAAGTATGTATATGGCTATATTGTTAAGTGGGTTCGTGTTTGTATTAACAATTTTGTAAATATGGTAGAAGTTTAACATATACGCGATTTTCCGCTCTGCTCTGAGTGTTTTTTTTTTTCGTTTTAGAATTTTCAAGTTTAAAAGACTTATGACGTATATTTACCTATGATTTTTACATATCATCGTTGTACTTCTAATGTCATCTCAAAATTAAATCAATGAAGAAATGTTGTTTCAATTTCTACTATTACTCATTTAGCCCTTAGGGTGAATTTCTTATTCTGATACATGGTTTAAATGTTTACCAACTTTTCTTGCTATAGTCGACAGAATAACTTGAAAAATTCACAGAAAGAAAGAACATGCGTGATCTCGTAAACACGAAAATCGTTGAGATCTTAATGACATGATCGTTTCAAATGGCGTCCACGCACGTTGCTAGGAGCTGCAGTGTACATATTTTGCTTAAACCTAAGCTAATTCGTCTGGTGACACAATTAATGCTAAATTCACGCATCTACTTGGGAAATGTATTTTCAGTACTGTCTCGATACGTCCTTGCGCGTATGACGTAACGAATGAGGAATTTAAACCTCGACAGTCGAAGAAGAAAAGGAAAAGGAGAGAAAACTACACAGAAGGAGAGGGGACAGAAACGGTGGAAAATAGGAATAGTAGGAATTAGCACGGTGCACCACGAGTTTACCTTAGTTCAATCAGCATAGAACAATAATACACAAATTTGAAAGATTTAAACATATATTATTTTTATTGTAGAACACGTGAGTTAAAATATGGTGATCGTCAACAAACACATTCTGACACAAAATAACACACAAAAATGAGAGACGTGCGTTTCGAGTCGTAATGAGCGCCAGCAACGATTGCATGTTTTAAGGTGTTTTAAAATCCAATGTATCAACATTTCATGTTATTCTTTATTGTAAATAAAATGTTTTTCTTTCTTTTCTAGTGTTGGAGGGTTTTGTAAGTTGCCTTTTATGTATATTTACGCCAAATGAATTCCACTACTCTAAGAATTTTAGTGAAAATTGCATGCGCTCATATCAGTATATTTAATTACAATTCTAAACTATTTGGTAGTTGAACTCCTTCCATATTGCATATAAGCTCGCACTCTGCATGGCCATTTTCCAAATCACGACTAGCACTTTTTATACACACGGGCATAACCGAACTGCATTGCAACATCTGGCAACTCATTATAGTTAGACGATACAGCAACTTACGGTGACCCCCTCAGGGGGATACAACTATTGTATCTATGGGAACTAGCGCTCCCAAGGGGACAATGTGAGGGCCCTAGCTAACGGTAAACGCAACGAAAACGCAACGAAAACGCAACGAAAACGCAACGAAAACGCAACGAAAACGCAACGAAACGCAACGAAAACGCAACGAAAACGCAACGAAAACGCAACGAAAACGAACACAAGACAAACATTCCGGAGTCGCAGAATCTGTAACCGCGTTCTTCCGAATTTTAATGCATTCCTTGAGTGTAATCCGAGTATCATTGAAGCTATGAAAGTTTTTCTCGTACGTGCCTGGAGTAAAAGACTGTGACTGGTATGAGCCAGTCATGTGAAGTGGGCTGTAATGACCCACCATGCCTGGGAATGGTGTCTTGACGTACTGGATCTCCCAGTGATGCCGTCTTATGGCAGTTTGTGACAAGGATTAGTGGATCCTGAGTAGTTTAGTAGACAAGTCTGGTACACAGGCGCTGAATTCTTTGTGTGAATATTGTGAGAATTGTGGAGGAAATTGTAGGCCGTTACAAAGGCCCCGACGCTGTCGGCCCTCATCTTTCAAGTTCAAGTTCAAGTGCAAATCCGTTTGCTTCTAACTGGTCAGCTATGAAAGCTATTGGAAGTTCCCTAGATTGGAGCCTATTTTCAGAACAAACAATAAAAGCTGTGTTGAATTATAAAATGAGGATTGAAAGGCAAACAAAAGAGTTTGGATTGTGTAAGTGGATGCTTAGCATGGCGCTAAAACTTCCATTTATCTGGTATATGCAAAAAAAAGTGCCTAAGTAAGTAAAATGTTCTATGATGATGGTTTTAGAAGCCAACTCTTGTTTGCTGTGAGGTGTAAGGCTTTGAGTCAGAATAGAAACACGCAGAGGGGGAATGAGAATAGTAACAGATAATGTCGGCTGTGTGATAGGGAAGTGGAGGAAAAAATTGAACATAATGTGCTGGAATGTAGTATCAGCAAGAGAGAGATCTTCATGAATATGGTATTTAAGCAGTGATAGAATGAAAAAGTCTGAAGTTAGAATGAAGGTTTATGAAGGTTTAGAATGAAGTTTGAGAGAATGAGTAATATATCACCAAATGTGCTAAAGATGACTGTGGTAGAAGCTGTCTTGCTGGATTAGATCAGGAGAGTAATTTAATTACTATTGATGCAATGAAAACTTTCTTGCATATGCCTGGAGTAAGAGACCATGACTGGAGTGAGTTAGTCATATAGAATGGGTTGTAGTGATCCACCATGCCTGAGGATATTTTTTTGATGCACTGGTTCTCTCAGTGATGCCATTTAATGGTAGCTTGTGACAGGGACTGGTAGATTTTGAGTAGTTTATTGGATAAATCTGGTACACAAGTATTGAATTATTTGCCTGAATATTGTGAGTATTGTCCAGAGAACCCTAAGCCGTAACAAAGGCTTCGACACTGTCGGCTCTCACTTTCAGGTTCAGATTTAACTATCAGCTCTCACTTTCAAGTTCTAGTTGTCCCAAAAATAAGTAGTAGAAAAGTATATCTTCTAGATCTGAAATTAATATTAAACTAGACAAAATTTAACAATAAACTGGATAGACTAGTGTGAAAGTAAAATACAAGTGAGAATTTTACCAAGATGACTAGATCTTGTGTGATAAAGTAAAGCAGAAAATTTGAATACTGAAATGCAAGAGGAGTACAATCAAAATAAGATTTTTTGCTGGAAAAATCAGAGGAAAAAGACTTTGAATGGGAAATAATGTAAAATATTTGAATTGCTTTGAAGATGTTGGATTATGAAAGTTGATATGCAGGATTCATCAGTTGAGTATAAGAACCAATAAACAAAATTGAAAAGAATGAGATATGAGGCCAGAATAAAAAGTGAAAGATACTTACTTAATATTTAAGATAAACCACAAATAAAGTAGAAAATCAATTTCAATCTATATATCGTAAAATAAAAGAAATTAGATAAAAATTTATGAATTGAAAGTTAGTAAATGCAAAGTGAAGAACAAGCCCTATGCAAAGTAAAAGCAGCTGACACTATTTTGAGATATTTTAGAAGAATAAAGAGCCAATAAATTTTGTCAATGTGAAAAATTAAGCTTCAATTACAATATGAAATTTGATAAATTAAAAAAGTTGTAAAAATTAATGTAAAGTTGTTAATCATTAGTAAGTTCTATTAATATACTATGTGATGACCCACACATAGTGGGTCATCATTAAATTGTCACATAATTGATGCTACCTAATTGACCTAGAACTATCCCTAAGATGTTCCTTTGTATACGTCTGGTGCATAAGTAATCAACTACAGGCAGCCATCTTGTTGTGTGCCTACTGAAAGAATTGTAGGCCTTAGCAAGGACTCTTCTGTGGTTGGCTGTTGTTCACAAGGTTAAGTTCAAGTGTTGATTTGACGAGCATTTTCAGTTCATGTTTTGAAGGAATACATCATTAAAACTAGTAAAACTTAATTCCAAGTATGTTTAGTGACTTGCTTCACTTGATAGTTAGAAGTTATCCTGAAATTAGAATTCAATATTGTTTCTTTAAGCAGTTATTGCTAGTGTGTTTATCATGGCTTGGTAGTTCAAAGCACTAGGTATTTGAATGTAGGTTTAGTGGATTTAAAATTCTGTAAAGTGCAGTGTTCTTTTACATTAGGGAAAGGAAGATTATCATATTTCCTATCCCTATCTTAGCATTGAAAGAAGCTCCAGCTTGATCACAAGCAACCATCATTGCATCCTTATATTAGTCTGAAGGTAATTGGCAAATCAGATGAAAATATCAGAAAATCAGGCAAAATATCAGATGAAATGAACCAGGTTGAGTGCTGTAAAGCTCTTCAATCTTGCCTTTATTTTTGCAGAGTAGATTGTCTTTTTTTCTGAAAGGGAAATGACGTAAAATCTTAATATTCTTATCTTGTTTTCTTTTGCTTAATTAATCTTACTGTAGATGTTTTAAAGTTTAACTCATGGGTAACTTAGCAACTTATGACATGTGATAAAACAGTAAATGTTTAATTTGTTGCCAGTGCCAGATTACCTCAATTTCCCACACTTATTTTTCATGCATTTTTTAATTGCCTTAAGCTCAAATTATAGGCACTGTACAGTAGGACGTTTTATTAGCATACTAAAACACTTTCCCTGCAAGCAAAGAATTCTACTATCAAGATACATTTTCTGACCAATAAGACCAATAGTTTTCATCAGCTTATATTTTTGTATAATTAATTTGCATTTTGTTGTTCTATGGGATTTTGGTTATTTAAAGATTATCCAATGAATTAAACTTTCAAAATAACTATAGTGTAACTTTTCAAATGTAAACACATAAATTAAATAGTGACAAATCTTATTCTTGTTTATGAACTTATTCTGCAAACCATTCCAATATGAGAGTGAATCATTTAAAAATAGTAACATTCTGCATCAAGTAATTAAATTATGCGTGCATCATTCTATTTTAGGTTACTTAAATGTATGGTAGAACTACTGAAGAATGAACTTAATAAAATGACATTTTTTTAATGCAGAATTTCCAAACAAAGCCTCTCAATTGGTGCTGCCTACTAGGCTTTTGCATAGATAATCAAAATCTGCTAACTCAAAACTAGATAAAATGAATGAATGAATTTTTTGGGGGATTAATTAGTTCTTATTGAACATGGTAGAGATTAAGATAATTTGGAATTTTTTCTGATTCTGTATAGTTAGCGGTACATAATCTTGAGTTTTCACAGCTGAGCAGCCAATGATCCCACTCTTTGAACTGAGATATTGGCTTGCGAAGATAGAATTAATTTTGCTGAGTTTTGTATCAAATTCAAGAGTTGTAGATGGTAGAAAAAATAGCTTAGGAATGTAAAAATACTTATCAATACCATGAGCTATTTGTTTCATAATTAACTGCAGATGTTATAATTGTTGGATTTAAATTTTTACCTGTGAAATTAGGTAGGCTTCATCTGGCAATTTTTTATAGAGGGGTAATCATACATTATTTTAAGATAGTTAAAGTTTTTCTATATACAAGTTAGTTTTTGTCTAGTAAATTGTGCCATTTGGCTAAAAATTTCTTGTTTTACAATACATTTCATGATTTTTTCAAATTTACAATGTTAGACTCCTATCATTTTGAACGGAGAACCTTTTTGAAATGTATCAAACTAGATAAACATGTGCTCTGCTATTGTATCAATATGTTAAAAATATACCTCACTGAGGCTAGTATTGGTTCAGTTGAATATTCAATCATAAATTTTTACATGAATTTGGTTTTGTGCTAAAATAGGATCAATTTTGAGATAATATTGCACTATGTAACTTTGTTCATGCTAGGATGTGTCCCTTTTGTTTAGTGTTTTTTTTTTTGGTATTTAATTTGGTTGTAAACATGAAATATTTACCTCAGGGGACAAATTTCTGCAAAGACAGTTTACGATTCTGTCTCATAAAGTGCAGGTTGAAAATTGTGCAATTATTTTAATTCAAAATTTTGTTGATATTCTCTTTAAATGAAGTATAAATAAATTAAAAACTTCTTGCTCTGATTTGCAGCTGCAAATAAGTAACAACAGGTGAGTTGAAATAAAATTTACAATGCATATATGAAATTATTTCACTTTGCATTGCATTGATTTTTTTCATATATTGTGTGAGAGAATAGAAAGTTTTAAATGTGTTTTGTCTGATTGTGAATGTGATCTACTCATGGCTTGTGATGATTTTGTTTCCTCCAGGGCAAAATTAATTCTAGAAGATGAGAGCCCTGACATATTTGCTTGCTTTCTTTCATACACTTTCACAAAAAAGGCCATTCTTGAATTTTTGGTAAAAAGTATGACAGCACTGGAAAAGTTTGTCTTATGTGCAGCAAAAGATTTGTCTCATTTTCTTTACTTATTTACTCAAGAAGTTTAAGGTTCTGTATGGTGCTGAGACTACCTTGTATCTAATGCTTTTTTATTTTTCAAAATTCTGCAACTGTACAAAGCCATTTCTGTTTTTAGGTTCAGATCTGAATTGGAAAAAATTCAAACTTATCATAAATTCCTTAGATTTTTGGTGTTGAAAAAATGTGTAAAAATGTTCACTTTGATGCAAACTCAGTGGCTAAATTTCTGATTGTATAGGAAGATTTGGCAAAAATTTATCCTAAAGTAGCAAATGAGGATACATGATTATTGTTATAACCAGGGCATTTCTAGTGTGAAGTTCTGAGCCAGGCCACTTAATGTTGAGGATAGTAAGCTACCATTTAGGCATACAATAAAATATTCAAATAATGATGTTTATGGTTAATACCATTTATGCATACCATAAAATATTCATTTTTCCAGTTTTACAGGTATGATTTGGTGAAGCCTCAAGTCCGAGCCCCTCCTCTTGCCTGCTGCCTCCCCTATGCAGGAGCAGTATAATTTTGAGTCGTCAACGTCGGCCCTCCTACCCCCGGCTACCCCTTTGGTGCGTCAACCCTCCAACAGCAACAGCACCATGCGCAAATACCAGCAACTCACGCTCGCCATAATGGCGGTGGTCAGCTTTGTTGCTTTCATCTTTTATAAGCACGAGTATGAGCGTCTACGCTACACACTGCAATACTTGGAAAACTTCGGGGAACCTCCCCCTCTTGACAGCCTGCCTGTTCAGCAGTGTCTCTTCATGGCGCAACTCAGATCAACAACACCTGCTGCCGAATGGACATCTGTATCGCCCGACCTCGCTGTCTACTCTTCGTATTGGGACGACTACAGTGGGCTGGGTGAAGCTAAGCTGCGAACCATAGCCCTTGTGCTCAACAAAGAACAACATCATACTAACGATCTCTCTGTTAAGCTCTCCTATGAAACGGGCGAGAGCGTCTTGGCTTCTTGTGAAATGGAGCAGGCTGAAAATCGGAAACACGTGGTTGGTTCTAGCAAGGATTTCCATGTGGTTTATTTAGTTTGTACTCCAGTGTACAATAAAGACACTGAACACTTGCATGCAGCATCTCCGTACCTGGTGCAGTTCAGTGCTGAGCAGGGCAAATGGACGGATTACAAGTTCATCCATGAGAGTGAGAGCTACAAGACGATGCTCGACAAAAGCGCAGTTTGTGTACCACCAAGCACCAGTCCTAGTCTTTCTATTAATTATGTTGAATTTATTTCATTTTACCAAGTGCTGGGTATAAAGAAGTTTGTTTTCTACGGTAACGGTTTGACTCCCATAACTCGTGAACTGCTCAACAAGAATATAGACGAAATGGGCATTATGATTGAAGAGAAAAGCTTTAACCTTATCCCTGCTCTGCAGTCGCTTCAGAGTGCTGATGATATGAAGACACTGGAGTACATCACGAAGCAAGTCATTGAGCTGGACTGTCTCTATAGGCACAGAGACGCGTTTGAGAACGTCATGGTTCTTTCAATTGACGAATATATCATCATAAACCAGAAGCAAAATCTGCTAGATGTTCTCAAATCATTATCCAGCGCACCAGGTCGTGGCAAGGCAGTTTCCGAGTTCCACCTGAGTTCACAAAAAGTTTGCGTGGACCCACAACACAGTCATGGTCGTTCTTCCAAGCTGCTGTTGAGTCAGCAAACTCGCAGCGCGGGCGGTGTGGCCGAAGATGGGACGGCGATTCTTCGCCCGCATTTGCTCACGTCGGCAGGAGGCGCAAGAAACGCCATGGAGCAGCACGTTTCCATGGCCTCTGCCATCGTTTTCAAATTCGTCCAGTGCCCTCCCACCGACACCCACTCTGACGTCGTCCACCTCCCCACCAGGAACAACTACGTCAGCCTCGTGGAGACCTCATTGCTCTACCGTAAGTGGAAAGTTGCAAACATTCAGTTCTGACGCAACCCTCAGGTCTCCTCACATTGAATTGGTTGGTCATGGTAGTTTAGATTTAGCTGCTGCTCTTGCTCATTTCTTTCATAGCGTGTCTACCGACTTTGTTTCGTTTCTTGATTGAATGCTAGGTTAGGCAATGTGTAAGGATTTTAAGATGTTTAAAAACTTGACGGTCGGTCCCCTCTCATCCGTAGTTTTATTGCAATATTTAGTTTTCTTGGTTTAATCCTTGCTTTTTTGGCATTTTAACTTTATTTCCATTTTTTGTTCTTAGTGTAGTAAACGAGAACACAATAGAAAATGAATGATCAACTCTCTCGCAGCAATGTGTCTTTATATCATATTGGTAAAACTTGGCAGAATTTAGTTTTTCTGAATGTCGTTCATATTGTATCATACAAAATTTATTTATTTTATCGTATTCTATTTCTAAGCACACTAGTCCTTTGCGAAATTCCGTCAACTATAAATCAAATTTTGTTGTGAGTGCGTCGCGGTAAACTTCAAGATTTTGTAGTTCCGTGATATTGGCTGGGTCCGATTTATGAACGTAGTCCTATGTGCTTTCCTACTTTGGACAGTTGACTATTTATTCAAATGGGCATTTGTAATATGTAATGCGAGTGTTGCACATCCTTGATTATCCAGCGTTGTTTGTTAAGTAAACCCCTCAAGGGGATACAAATATTGTATCTATGGGAATTAGCGCTCCCAGGAGGCCAATGTGAGGGCCCCAGCTGAGAGTTAGGTAGGCCTTCTTTTTGTTGAAATAAAATGTTTTTGTTGTGTTAAGAACTATCTTTTTCGGTTCACTGCTGTCCTGTTTCTTCAGCACCTACTACTTTCTTCTTCAACTTTGATCTTGTTTCATGAACTTCTTTCTTCTTTCACTTTTTCTATGCCCTTTCTGCGTAGATTACGCGTTCCCTTAACTCCATACTAAATGGTGCCTTCTTCCTTCCTCTCTTTGGATCGCCTTTGTTGCGGATAGGGAGGCTTAAACTAACTAATAATCTAATCTTTGTTAAGTAAAAAGAGAGCCACCGGAACAAATAAGAAATTAGTTTTGATTAATAAGTCTTTTTTTGTCTCAGATCTCTACCAGTCTCGGTATTTTACGAGCCTCAAAAACATTTTTATCATTACGCAAAAATGAAGGCGTAATCTCTTCAATTGTTCATGAAGTTTGAGTTCCAGTGCAGCAGAAAAATTTCTCTGCACTTCAACTCAATTATTTTCAGATTTACGAATAAATTTAATCGAGAACTAGAGTGTGCATTTGTACGTGTTCCAGCACAAGTTTGTTCTCTAGCGAACTAACCATAAAATATTCTGTGTTCAGAGTACTTAGCATTGTGTACAAATTTAGCTCTGTAGGTTTATTCATTCCAGCTGCTGCACATTTTACATTTGTTTTGAGAACGATGTCAAGACAAACACGTTATTTATGTAATAAGGCTGTATTAGGACATAGACTATTTTCTAAATTACAATTAAATTAATTTTCCATGAAGCACTTTTTCTACTTAACCATTATGAAAACAACTGCCTGCTGAAGAAGATTTACACGATGATCGACAGACCAGG
>JACJUY010006613.1:38261-49704 GCA_014220935.1 Platorchestia sp. MABIK
TGCTCAGTAACTGTAGATTTATGGGTTTTCATTAGACAGACTTGAATTATTGCTATGCTTAAATGACTAAATATAAAGTGCTTTTAGGAATGCTTTATGTCTATATAGATATGGATGTAGAGATAATGGAGGTATATATTTTACTGTAAAAAATTGGTACTTTGTGTTGTGTCAGTCTAAGTAGTTAAAATTTAAAGTAAAATAATGATATAGATGGAGTATGCACTAATTTGTTACAGCATCTGTGTAGTTTTGCACCTATTTTGTGTTTTTGGACAATATTGATTTTAGGCCTTTCACGGAAATTAGTAATTCCATTCCAAAGAATCACTAGAGGAACACATTTAAAAACGTTTCATAAGATTAACATTCTGCTTGCTGATGCGTCATTTTTGAGATATAACAATAATTACGTTCAGATAGGAATAGCATTGTATGGTCGGTTGCTTAGTCGCCGCATTGTTGGGTGACGCCCACTTTTCTGGCGGGACACGCCCACTTTTTGGCGGGAAATTAACACGGCTTGGTTTGGGTAAGTTAAGGTAAGCTATTTTAGTTTGATTTATGTTATTTTAGGTTAGTTTATTTAACTAACCTACCATAACCTACCCTAACCTACCCTAACCTATCCTCACCTCACCCATCGTTACGTTAATACCGTATTACAGCATATTTACGTGTCGATTCCTTCACTTTTTTTTACGACGTTCTTATAACTTCAAAGTTGAATAACTTGAAAATCTCGCATCAGCGAGCAGAATGTCATTCGTGTAAAACGTTTTTAAATGTGTTCCTTTAGTGATTCTTTGGAATCTAATTTATCATTTTTGTGAAAGGCCAAAAATCAATATTGACCGTGTTTTCTTATCTAGTAATAGTATCAGCTTGAATTAGAGTAGGTTAGGTCAAATTAAATTAGTGCTAATATTAACTGTTTTTCTGTTATATTTGTGAAGATTGCTTCAATCATTAAGAAAATCACTTTTTATTATGCTTTTCATTCATTTTTTAATATGTTCAGCTTCTAGGATATATTGTCTTTTTTGCAATTACTGATGTAATTTTGCAAGTTCTGTATAATATGTGCAATTCCCTTGTTGATATTTTCTACCTATCTATATATGTACATATGTTAGCATATCAAACAAAGGATGATGGGTCAAGGCCAAAAATGTCTTAGTATTGACCACACACAATTTTAAACAATGTTGAGCTTGTTGGTTTTTGCTTTATAATTTTTATCAAAATTGCTATTAAGCAAAATGTACCTTCTACACAAAAAAAAATTTACGTTCAAAGTTTGTTGTTGATTTAGCAACCTTAATTTCAATTGAAAATATATTTTGTGATAATTTTATGATCAAATATAAATGTGTGTATGTGTGTAACATGCATAGCATGGGATCGGCATTAATTTTAGTGCACGTATACAAAATTGTTCTCATTAGTACTTGTGTGTCTGTCTTTTCTTCTTGCAAACAATTTATTTGAAAAGAAAAAGAGAAAACATTTATCTGAATGCATTTTAAGCTGTGTGTTTTTCCGACTTATGAGGTATAGGACCCTTTTTCTACTGCACAATTATGTTGTAAATCTAAATGTAATTTGCATTTGCAGATGATGCAACATGTGAGAAGAAAGGACTTGTCATGCTTGAGTGTGGTGGGTCACAAACTCTTTCCAGTGCAGTGGGGAGCTCCTGCAGCCTTGTGCCCAGCGGTGCCTTGGCTGCCCTTGTACAAAAGGGCTATGTGACCTCCTTGGAAGAGCTCTGTGTCAGCATTCTCAGTGAGCGCAATGGGATGCCATTGCTGTTTGACCTTCCGTGTTCCTCTGAAATGTTCACATTCAAAAGAAATCATTATATCAATGGAGTAAGGTGAGTTTGTTTCTTATTTTTCAACTTTGCAAAACAGTTCAAGGTTATCATGTGTTAAATTAAGAACTTCACCTAACATTTTTTATTGGAATACTGTCCATCATTGAAAAATTAACGAATCTTTAATGATTGACAGTGTTTCAAGAAAAAATGTTGAGTGAATTTTGCTCAAGTTAGCATGTGATGAACTTGAATGGAGTAAGGTAAGCTGAAATGTCTAAGTTGACTTTTCTTTTGTGTGTTGGACCATAAATGATTGTTTTGGTCCCCAAAAGTGTGGCCATGTAGGCATTTATAGGGCAGAGTTTTTCAAAATATTCACTCAGAAATGTTAAATTTGAAAGTAGAAAAATTCCATACATCATGCCTTACTGACTTGTCTAATATTGTGTTTTAAATAGGAGTGCTCTGGGTACAACTAGCATTGTATTTTTAATGTTCTAGGAATGCTTATTTGCAGTCTTAAGCCTTGTCACTGCAGAATAGCTGACCAGTGAACAAATTATTGTGCAGGCTTGCATTCTGGTATAGTATAACGCAGAGAAAAGTTGGAGGCCACTAAGCAATGTTAACATTGTTGCTTGGTGTAACTTGGTCATGAAATATATTCATGCCCAATTTTTGCATGATCATCTGCCAGATTTCAGTAAGGAGAGAAATACAATCTTCTTTTAAACTCTCCTATAACCTTCAAATCTGTAGGAATTAGTAGTCCTTGGGGAAGATGTGAGGTCCCTGCTCAAAGTTTGGTTGGCATTCCTATAGGGAAATAGAATAGTTTTTCATTATGTTACTGATGATATTTTTTCTGCTAACTAGTGTCCTTTTTCAAGCACCTTTAACTTTCTTCAGCTTTTATCACATTTCATTCACTTCTTTCTGGCTTGCTGATGCATGTACCCTGTACATTGCGGGGTATTGCAACACATTTTGTACATAGATTCCTCATTTACTCAATTTTTCTATACTAAACTAGTGTACATGCTCATCAAAAATGACTGGATTCTATATTTTCCTTCTAAATGTGAATGACAAACAAGGATATACATCCTAATGGTACCTGCAATGAAAATATTTTTGTTCTTGTGCACTGATGAAATTGTATCACAGATATGATCATTAAGCATCCTCATGAGCGTCACAGTTCCCTATCTTGGAAACAACGTTGTGATTAAAGAAGCTCAATATAACTTGAAATCTAATCTACCTTCTGTTGTGAAAAAAATTAATTTTTCCACTAAATAGCCACCCTCCTGCATCAGGAAAAATTAGGACCAAGGAATACTAGTTGCTGGTTTGTCCATGTTTACTGACAATCCATAAAATTGATACCTGGACAATCCACAATGACTCCTGATTTCTATTTATTATGAATTGTAAATTTTTTACATTCATTGAAGTTAGTTTTGAAATCTTAATGCTACGTTGAAGAAGCCAAGAAAAGAAAAGATACACTCATGATTCATTCATGTGTGAATTATATTTCATGTAATCATTATTTCATGTGTGAATTATAGCTCTAACTTGGAGAAGAAGCAATCTCGCATTTGATGGTAGCAGACACTACTTTAATTTGACATAGTATATCTGTTTTACAGGCAAAACACACATGCTTTGGAAAAAGCCAATGATCATATATGATATTGGTACACTAGTTTGATTTGAAATGGTATATCTGTTTTACAGGCGGAACATACATGCTTTGGAGCAGATGTGCAATAAAGTGTCAGGCCTCGGAGTATCCCATCACTTGAGGGCAGTCAATCCTGAGCTGCTGAGGAGAGAAGTGTCAAATTTTTACCACTGCCTCTTGTGCTTCATCTCGGAGGAAATCAGGTCGTGTGCTGATCCTAATAACGTGAGTCACCTGCTCGACTCATGGGAGTTTTATGTCTCAATTGACACCCAACTTGACACTCTGACCACAGTTGGTAAAACTGAAGTTCGATATTCAACTCAAATTTAAAGTCAATTGTAATTGGAAGTAGCAATCATTAACTGGATTGTGCTCTCATTTTGCTTCAATTAAGTATTTATGAAAATTGAGTTTGGTCGGTCAGCAGCGTTATGAAAATCCCCTTCGTGACCACCGGTGACGCACATTGCGGTCAAAGTGTTAAGGCTGGAGGGTAGTTGTGAATTATTAGAAAGCTGTGATACACGAGTTTGCTTGTGACAATTAATTTAGGCAGACAACTTTCTGTATGACCATGGTTGTATGGAAAGCATATTCCTTTTATCTTTTTTCTGGCAATTCTCTGATTGGTTTACTAGTCTGACTACCATTGTATTACATCTCATCAAAATCAAATTGTGTTTAATTTGCCGCTAGTTTACGAATGCTTATTATTGTGCGGGAATGCACCTTGTGCCTAGATTCTGCATTCCCTTCAACTCCACACTAACAAGTGCTTTCGTATTTCCTCCCTTTGAACATTTTTGTTGTGGTAAGGGAGGCTAAAATGTATTTATAGTCAATAATTTTCTGCAGGAGACAATGAGGACGTTGTGTGGTGCGGTGGTGGCTGATGTTCTGAGCCTGCTGGCTGCCATCAAGCCTGTGACGCACCTACAGCAACACGTGACTGCTGCTGTGTCACGGCTTGGCAACCAAGTGAGCGGATTTGTGCTGAGAAGCTTTGAATTTGAAATAAATGTGCTAAGATGCTTTGAATTTGAAATGGAACCAGGTAATAAAATGAAACCAGGTGAGCATGTTTTTGCTGAGATGCTTTGAATTTGAAATGAAACCAGGTGAGCATATTTTTGCTAAGATGCTTTGAATTTGAAATGCAATGCTTCTCATGCCGTGAATTTGAGATTTATGGAAAGTTTGCTAGTAATTACCATTGCTATGCTTGTTGGTTGTCTTTGTCAAGCACAGATCTAATATGTATAACTTTGATAGGTAGTCTGATTGCAGTAGACAACATTTTACCTTGACAAAATATTTTGTTTTGTGAAACTTCTTATAATTTATTCGGGAATGCATTATTACTTTTACTTTTAATCCTGTCTGCTCATTATTAACACATACAAAATTAATACCTTGAACTCCAAAAGTTCTCAATTCAGTCACGTCAGTAAATTTTCTAGAACTGACAGCACGAGTCTAACGTCTCAATGGTGTGCGTGTGCGCCAGTGTCCCTCTGCAGCATACCACCTGTTTCACCTGCACCTGGACATCAGATGGTGGAGTTTGGCCATCCTGCACTGCATCGAGTCTGCTGTGGGGAGAGTAGCTTCACCCCCATCACCCCCCTACTGCACTGCACCCCCACTGCTCATGGAGCCAAGCGTTCTCACCTCAGCGGGGCAGGCGTTCAGTGGGGGACAGACGGGGGACAGCCACTTCGCCCAGTGCCTTGTGTTCGTCGTGTGGGATCTGGTGACGCTCATGGCAAGGCATGCCCTGGTGAGTTAACCCGTCAACGCCCCAGAAGACTAAACGGTCCTCTTTCAAAGTTAGCTTTGATATAGTGTATTTCTTTTCCAATTTGTTCTCTTATGCGTTTCCTAGAAGTGCACTGCCAATCGGCAGTTTCTCCCTAATTTTGGTATTGGAGACAACCTGATACCTGCGCCAGTTTGTTGACAGTGGTTGTGATAACGGAAATATGAATACAAAAATGCTGACATTGAAGGGTTAAGCAATGAAGGGGACGAGTGGTATCCAGTTTCAGACAGGCTCCTCTGCAATTAGGAACGCAGGCAACTCGCGTCAAACCTAACCCAGTCTAATTTTTTCGCCGCCTGCATGCATGTTTTTGCTGCCTAAGCAATTTAAGCAATTAAATCGCTTAGGCGGTGAAAAACATGCATGCAGGCGGCGAAAAAGTTAGACTGGGAAGGGATGCGAACGGTTTTTGATGTTAGAAAAGGCTATCTGCCACAAAAAATTTCATTCTTGAATATCTCATGTTTTTTATACAGATTTATGAAGTCTTTTGTCTAACTTATTGAAGCCATTGACCATCTCATGAAGTACAAACTGCTTGAAAACTAAAACCTCAAATAAAAAATCAACTTCTATACCATAGATTGTGTGAGGAAAACAATATGTCTGCTATTGACGTTCGTGGCTGGTGGGTTTTGTGTTTGGGAGGCTTTGTAGCATTGCAGATTTGATAGGGACTTGTGATTGGTTGGCTGTGGGCAGCTCTGCTGGCCAATGATGCCGGGTTGTTTGCTTCGAACATGTACAGGCCTCCCAGCTAGCGAATACCTTTGTAAAGTTACCAAAGCTTTGCACCGTCACTCAGCTTTAACAGTGAGAGACAACACCAACACTGCATTGCTCTGTACCGCTTTGCGCCGTCACTTAGCTAGGGATAGTTGCTTAACACCTACACTGCATTACTCTGTAATTAATTATTAGCTACTTTTGACGGCTGTGCTTGTGTTGCAGAGCAATTCTGGTGCGTGTGGAGACGGTGACTGTGATGGAGCAGGTCTGCCCTGCGGCTGCTGCTACGAGGTAGCTCTGGCTGCGCTCCAGTTCAGCCAGCAACACAGCAGCCCTCAGGTTGGGCTTCAGTCTTGTGTGTGTAGTCTTGTGTTCAGCCTTCATCCGTGTTCAGCCTTCATCCGTGTTCATCCTTTATTTGTGTTCATCCGTAGTGTTTATCTTTCATCCGTGTTCGTCCGTTGCGTTCATCCTTCATCCGTGTTCATCTTTGTGTGTAACCAATTATGTTTTAAACATTTAAAACAAAATTTGTTGCTTCATGCTTTCTCTTGTGTGTCAGCTATTGTTGGTAAATAAATACTAATGAATATCGATTCAATTTGGTGTATTAGCTTGAATTAGAGCAAGTATCCTGTTATAACTTGTCTAACCTTTTAATTTTGAATAACTAGGTGCTGTAGGTGGAAATGTGAAAAAACTTTCACAAATTTATTGCATGTGACATAGTAAATGTGTTCCCTTAATAGTGCATAATTACCTTGAAAGTTCATGATGTGTCGGTTCTTATAACGAACGTGTTCAGAGTTATTTTTATCGTACGCGCTGTAAATTTCCTATGTATTTTTTGCTGCGTGTGTTTATTTAAAGGAGCTGAGCTTGTGCAATCTTTACTGTGGGCTTGAGTGGGTGTGTAGTAGAAAACATTTCTGCCCAAAGCTGAGGCCAAAACTCGGTGCTACTATAGCGTGAGGTCTACCGTTATACATCGCCCACCCAGGTGCAGTTTAAGATGCACAAATTGTTTATCGCAAACTTAAATGTATGGAAAAAGTAATATCCATTAGTAACTTAACCTCATGCTATAGTCCTAGCTAGAGGTAGATCTCACGCTATAGCAGCACCCATAAATCGTCATAGTGCAGTCAGACGTCACTTCTTTGAAAAAATAATCCTCGTGCTCAAAAGGTCTTGTATTTTCTACCCTCACACATACATCTTTTGATAAGTCCTCAAAGTGAACTATTACAGCTTTCCTTCTCATTGAGACCTGACAAGTCTGACAGAGGTATGAGGAAAGGTCAATTCTTTGCAGCATTCTCATTTTATGCAATTTTTTTCCTAATGTACTTTGCAGGGGTTCTGGGAGATTTTACGTCCGCGCTTGTTGTTCCTCTCTCACGACTTGGGGCAGGGAGCAGCGAGTGTTCCTTCTCTCGCCCAGCCTCCATCCCTGAATAAGTTTCCCCCCAATGAGCTGAGGGGCCTCAACCCTGCCGTCCTCTTTGAGGTGGTCCTGACCGTGGCAAAGCTCTTCTGCTATGACGAGCGGGGACGAGCCGTTTCCCAGACGCATGTAAGTGCCACTCAGGGAATACTCGTAGCGTCAATGGTGTTGAGTTGAGGGAAATATTCGCTCTGTATCATGCTTCCTGTTTACTCTCTTAAGCCTTCCTCATGAAAAATGTATTAAGGTCATTTTTTGTCATCCCATTCTGCTATGACGAGCTGTCTTTCAGATGCATATCAGTGCCACTGAAGGAATGCTCGTAGCGTCATGAAAGTGCTCACTTGTCTCACCAATGATTTGAATCATGCAAAATATTCGCTCTGTATCATGTTTGCTGTTTACTTTCTTAAACTTTCCTCAAGAAACATGTATCAGAATCAACATTTTACTTAATTGTTGAAAAATTCTTAGCTTGATCTTTGCTAGAGAGGCACGACGTGCAGAGTGAGCTTGTACACCACTCAAGGCAAAGTAGTCGAGTTGAGGACTATTATCACTAATAAACTGAGAAGCAAAAATAGTGATTGTGTGTACAGTAGTTACAGAGCTGGTATGCGTACAATAAATGGAGTGTTATTTTAAATGGTTGATGGCATGAATCGTATGTTTTTCTGTTGAGACTGGCACTCTTTCAGATAATTTTTGAAGAAGTGAATAGCTAGGGAAAAATCTCAAGTCAGCCAACCATCTTTTCTTCAACCGTGTTGGAACAAACACCATATGTGAGTAGCTAAACTTGATAGAAACTTGGTAACGTTTCATTGAGATCTTGATGAACATTGCCTTGACTGGTCTAACAATATGGAAAATTATACGTCTTGCATTACTTCTTCAGCCCCGCGTCGTGTCAGAGCCTCAGACGATACTGGAGCTGTTGCAGACGATGTTCAGAGACCCGACCTCTCGGTTGACCGCCCTGCTGCCTTCAACTGGTAACAGCAGCAGCAGTGGCAACAGCAGTGGTGGCAGCTATGGCAGTGGCAACAGCAATGGTGGCAGTGCGTCTGCTACGAAGCAGCCCATGTCAGAAGAGGTCATGAGACGCGTGCTGAGGTGCTGCGTGCGGCTGGCCGTGCTGTGGGAGGGAGAACCCAAGACCATGCTGTGGGCCATGCTGCTCTGGGAGAAGAGCTTTGCGAGGAACCTTGACAGTGGGTTTCTCCTTAGTGGAGCTGTACAAGGTCTCGCCTCTGTCAGGTAAGCAGGGTAATAAGGGCTCGGTGGTAAGTTGTTGCGCAGAATGTTGTGCCGAGGGAAATATCGTTCACCTGGTTTAGACTCTTCTTAGAGGGAAGTATCGTTCACCTGGTTTAGAGATTGTTGCACTAAGGGAAATATCGTTCACCTGGTTTAGAGATTGTTGCGCTAAGGGAAATATCGTTCACCTGGTTTAGAGATTGTTGCGCTAAGGGAAATATCGTTCACCTGGTTTAGAGATTGTTGCACTAAGGGAAATATTGTTCACCTGGTTTAGAGATTGTTGTGCTAAGGGAATATCGTTCACCTAGTTTAGAGATTGTTGTGCCGAGGGAAATATTCACTTGAATTTGATTCAGTTACGTATTTGAAGTAGTTGGGTGCCTTAAAGATAGGTAGAGGTATGTTTTTGAATCAGTGCCTTGCTTCAGGCGTAAGCTACATTTCAAATGCGTTGTTTTAGGGCCGTAAATTCATTTCAGCCAGCTTTCACGTCCCTGTTTCATGTATAATTTCCTTGCTGTATCATTTATCTTTGCATTGTCCTTCAGCTCGAGCGTACGGGAGTGGGTGAGCGGCGTGAGGCAGCGGTGCGAGGCTCCCTGCGTTTTCTCTGATGCAGAGTCATCGTGGGGCCTCTTCCTCAGGCTCATTGGTGGGTGGCGCTTGCTAAATTCCATTTCCAGCATCTCATCGCACCAAGAAATGTGTACATTTTGGTTTTGGTGATAAGTATATCCTCACTTTCAAGACCTCAAAAAATTGCTAAATTCTGTTTCTAGTGTCTCATCGTACCTAGAATTATGCATGTGTATTATGGTGTTGGTGATAGGTTTTATTTCCAGCATCTGGGTGAAGCTTGCAAAATCCGTCTCTGAGCGTCTCTTCGGACCTAAAAACTTGTGTGTATACTTCGGTGTTGGTGATAGGTACATCCTCGCTTTTGTGAGCTGAAAATTTTTTTTAGACCTTTATTTCCTGATTAACAGAGATAAGCACATTCATTGATTTTGGAACCTTTTACTGGAACATCGCACCAAAAAGTTGACCTTGTAAGACTTTTTAGAAATTTCACCTGGTTTAGCTACTAAACTAGGAAATATTTTTTTGCCATGTTCCCAAGTTTGATAAAACGCCACAACGCTCGCAAAGCCTTGGACAGTGCAAGGTTAAAACTGTGTACGAGTTGCCCCCATTTACTGTGGATTTGTGGCGTGTATTTAAGTGAATTATAAGGTTTTACCACTGGACTCAAAAATATTTTTTAACCATATTCTCAAGTTCGATAAAAAGCCATGACTATCGTACAGTGCATGACTGAAAATGTGTAAGTTTTCCCCGTTTGCTATGGAGTTTCGGCGTTTGTTTACTTGAATTATCAGGTTATGCCACTGAACTTGAAACATTTTTTACCACGTTCCCAAGTTAAATATAACGCCACAAGCCCACAACGCTTGCGAAGCCTCGGACCGTGCAAGATTGAAATGGTGTGAGTTGCCGCCATTTACTGTATAGTTGTGGCGTGGGTTGCAGGTGTGGTGGTNCCGTCTCTGAGCGTCTCTTCGGACCTAAAAACTTGTGTGTATACTTCGGTGTTGGTGATAGGTATATCCTCGCTTTTGTGAGCTGAAAATTTTTTTTAGACCTTTATTTCCTGATTAACAGAGATAAGCACATTCATTGATTTTGGAACCTTTTACTGGAACATCGCACCAAAAAGTTGACCTTGTAAGACCTTTTAGAAATCTCACCTGGTGTAGCTACTAAACTAGGAAATATTTTTTTGCCATGTTCCCAAGTTTGATAAAACGCCACAACGCTCGCAAAGCCTTGGACAGTGCAAGGTTAAAACTGTGTACGAGTTGCCCCCATTTACTGTGGATTTGAGGCGTGTATTTAAGTGAATTATAAGGTTTTGCCACTGGACTCAAAAATATTTTTTAACCATATTCTCAAGTTCGATAAAACGCCATGACTATCGTACAGTGCATGACTGAAACTGTGTAAGTTTTCCCCGTTTGCTATGGAGTTTTGGCGTTTGTTTACTTGAATTATCAGGTTATGCCACTGAACTTGAAACATTTTTTACCACGTTCCCAAGTTAAATATAACGCCACAAGCCCACAACGCTTGCGAAGCCTCGGACCGTGCTAGATTGAAATGGTGTGAGTTGCCGCCATTTACTGTATAGTTGTGGCGTGGGTTGCAGGTGTGGTGGTGCGGCGAGGTGGCCAGAAGGCGTGGCTAGGCGTCAAGGGACGCGTGCTGGCCAAGCTCAGCGGCAGGAGGCTGAGCGAACTCAAGAGTGGCGGTCTCTACAACACCGCTTGCCTCTTCCTCACCCTCGCTCTCACGGCCAACATGGCGCACACTGTGAGTTGTGGTGGCCAACATGGCAGACACCGCGAGTTGCTGTGATCATCTAAGTATAGTGTAGCGCTTCTAGTGAACCCTAACTGTTGGCAAACTGGAATGCCAAAAAGTATGCAGCAAGTTTAAAGTATAAACCCATCAGTCTCTGAATGGGTTGATTCTTAAAACGGCCTGAGCTGTCGAGCGTTTGTATTGGGGATACGGGTTAGAGTCTAGAAAAATTTAAGTTTCATTCCTATGAGGTACCTTAGTTCTTGCTACAGGTACGACACTCCTTCAATCGCTTTTCAACAATGA
>JACJUY010006614.1:0-49692 GCA_014220935.1 Platorchestia sp. MABIK
TGGAAGCGAGATAAGAATATTAAACGTACATAACTTTAACTTGCAGGTGAGGGTACTGCGAAGATTACCTCATCTTCATCATTAAGAGAAAAAACACAGCGATCGTGGAAAACTCGATCGCAAAATTTGCAAATCTTTCATTGTTTCATCGATTCCGCGTAGTGTATCCAGTTTTCAATGGAGAACTGATACTGAAAAATATATTGAAATGAATGAGCATCTAAAGAAACCACCTTTGAGAATGGGAATTTACCCTCATTACGAATGCAATAATTGTGTATCCCATAGTCTGAAATGTGATGGCTCATTTTCTCCTTTGCGTGATTATTGAACAAAAGTCTACGGTTCTTCAGATTGATATTTCAATGATTTAAACTTACGATTGCATATGATGGTAACTACACTTTTTCCGTTCGAATTAATCCAAGTCAAGTTCAAATTAATCAAACCCTAAGTTGAGTTAAGAATTGACATAATCACTCGTCAATTTGAGCATTTTTTGTGTTAAATATGTATCTATTGGATGTGATGAGCAAGAAAACGTTTTTCCTTTCAGCAAGGAAAACATAAAATTTCTGCAATATCAATACAAGCTGTCGTAAAATGTAGTAAGTATCCAGTATCAAAAGGCAAAGAGTGTTTCAGATCTTTGAGCGGAATAACAGATAGAAGTCCGTTATGAAAACTTCGTGTCACACTACACATTAAAGTTGTTTTGCAATTCTAAATTAATGGCAGTATGCATAAATTCATATATTCATGTTCAAAGGTAATTTTATTTTACACATACACATAGTAGAATCGAGGATTTATTTACACGCATATAGGGATTTATTTGCGTGAAATTCCACTTTTTCACATATATAAAATCAAATATGCATGCATCTACGAAAAATTACCATTGAACGATTTGTAGATTTAACCTTTAAAAGAAATATGCAAGTGCGATTCACTGAGTACTTATGTACGATACCATTTGATTACAATTTATATGAGTACTTTACTACACAGACACAATCCTTCACTGCAATGAAAATTGTGCCATCCTCTCAAATGAATATGCCATGGCAAATATATCATCTCTGTCGATGAAACAAATTGTAACTTATTTTTACAAAAATCGTTTGAACAAGCAAAAACAGACTTCGTTTCTATATTTCTTTTAATGGTTAGACCAACATTTCATCCAAAGGTAATATTTTGTAGTTGCATGCATATTTAATTTTATTTATGCGATAAAGTGGAATTTCACGTCTATAAATCTTTGTAAGTTTGTAAATATATCTTCGATACTACTATGTGTATGGGTAACACAAAATTACCTTTGAACATAAGTATTTGAATGGATGCATACTTCCATCAATGTAGAATTGTAAAATAACTTTAACGAGTAGTATAATACGCAGTTTTAATAATTAACTTCTATCTATTGCTCCGCTCAAAGATCTGAATCACACTCTGCCTCCTGATGCTTGATATTTAGCACATTTTACGACAGCTTGTTTGATATTGCAGAAATTTGATGTATTCCTTGATGAAAGAAAAAACGTTTTTCTTGCTCATCACACTCAATAGATACATATTTAACACCAAAAAAGCTCAAATTAACAAGTGATTATGTCAATTTTCAGCTCAACTTAGGGCTGGATTAATTTGAACTTGACTTGGATTAATTTGAACGTGACTTGGATTAATTTGAACTTGACTTGGATTAATTTGAACTTGACTTGGATTAATTTGAACTTGACTAGATTAATTTGAACGTGACTTGGATTACTTTGAACTTGACTTGGATTAACTTGAACTTGACTAGGATTAGTTTGAGCTTGACTTGGATTAATTTGAAGTGAAAAAGGTGTAGTATATCAAAGTAGTCCAAGGCGTTTCAGTAGAATTCAATGTGTAGCTTATCACTCAAGCTGTTAATTAATTAGCTGAAATCGAATTGTTAGAGCTCGTTCATGTGCGTGACGATTGAGCAGGAGAGGATAATTTCAATGAGTTTATGTAGGTTTCGATGAGAATGTACTCTGACACATATATTAGGATCTAGAAAAACAGGTCTTGTCTTCGAAAAAAATTCAAAAGAAACTCTCATAAAACATAGTTTGAAAGCAAGTCGTGGCACCGAATATTGGAGCGCGCTCGTAATAATTTAATTTGCAGCTTACTGAAGTACTTTTCTGTCAATCATTATGTTTTATGGTTTATTATTTTCCTTTAATTCACAGTGTTACAGCGAAATTTCTAAGTGGAGATAGCGAGTCCTCTCTGCTGGACTCTCGCGTTGACATGAGTTGGCAAGATGACTCATCTCGTAACATCAGTCATTCACAATCAATCCTAAGAATTGTCATTTTGATCTGTTTTAATGCTTCAATTTTTGCTGTCATAAATGACTCATGGAGTTTCGAGAATAATCATAATCAGTCTTTGAAAGTCTCAGGCCACTTGTATTAACTGAGTTCTTGACTTGTTTCTTAGCTGCCTCGTTTATGCCGGTAATTGGGGAGGTGTGTGAAAATCATTCATTGTCATGATTCTAAGATAAAAGACCAGTTAACATCTACCTCACGCACTTTCGTACAGTGTCAGTGGGTGGAGGTTTTCACTTCATCACTGGAGCACAGGAGTTACATGAGGATGGCTACTTCGCATCATTTTATTCGTATTTATCCTATAAAACTCTAGGTAATCAAAAATTATCAGCACAAAAGTTTTGTACAATTGAACATAGAATGGCAATATTGATTTTGTATGTATCATCTTTCTCGGTTTATTATCCAAGAATTTTACCATTTTTCGTTTTTCACCTTTTTTGTTCGTGGTCCTTTTTGTTTGCTTCCCCTACTTAATTTTTCGTCTCATATTTAATTTAAATTATGACTGAAATATTTTTAACACTAATTAACATAAACTATAGATAACTAAAAGGTGATGAAATCATTCACGAGCTCCTTGGTTGAAAGATCTATGCAGAAAGTTTACATGATGGTGGAAATGAGGGTTAAATTCTCGTAAATATGTTAGTTACTTGTACATTCTATCCCTTCAGGGAGATATAACTATTGTATGTATGGGAGTAAGCCATGTCAGAGGACAGATTTGAGGTCTTGAGCTGGAGCCTGGAGGTTAGGTAATCCTTCTTTTTGTTGGAATAGAATAGGTTTTTCGATAATACGGACCATACTTTTCCGGTTCACTGCTGTCCTTTTTATCAGTATCAATAACTTCCTTGTTTTAAATAAACTTCCTTCAATCACACTGTTTCTATGAGTGAGGAATCTTGTGCGTGGACAGACAACCAATTTACCTAAGTTTTTTAAAAACGATGCCTCTTAGTAAAATAGAACGGCTTCTTTTACTAAATGGCGCCTATCTTAGGAGACCTTTCTTGTAGTTAGGGCGGCTGAAACCAATTTACGCAATTTAATCTCATTTTGTTCGTTCTCCCAGGGCTGGAATTAAAAAATACATTTTTAGTAGAGCTCGAAAAAAACAATGAATAAAACCTTAAAAGATTCATATTCGTTATCGCGAAAAAAATATGCATAACATCTCTATAAGCATGAATAAACTTTGCTTGCTCTGAAGAGTTAGGATTTATATTGATACTTTCTACCAGGATTTAGATTCTATGCTCTTTTGTAGCAATCATGGATCAATCATGTAATGAACAAAGATAAATAGTTTCAGAATGCAACCATAATTTTCCAACTGTAAGCAGAATCGCAGTATTCGAGAGGACGTGTTCCTCAGACCCCATGTAAGCACCAGTGTTTATAAAAAAGTTTGCAATTCTGATCTCTGGGGCTATTCGGGGTAGTTTTTCATAGGATATCCATCTTACTTGAATTGAACATCATGCAGTAACTGAATACCTAGAACTAAAACGGTAGCAGTAGACTCTCCAACGCTATAACCTGGAAGTACTCGATCAATTCTTGCTGAAAAACTTTCTCATTTTGAGAGTCTTTGTGTCACATTTGGAAGAAAAATTGCTGGAAAAAAACGTGTTGTGGAAAAATGTCAAATAATTTGTTTGTCATCCATGAAAGTATAGCATACCCACAGGGTCCAACATTATAAAACAGCAGTTGCACATAAGCTTCATAAAACTGAAAATTTACGAATTGTTCTACATTAGAGTGAATAGTTAGTTTAAACTGGCTGTGTTATAGATGATCAGAGCGCAAAGAGGCCACCAACAACTGCACAAGGTAAAGCAGACATCACGCGTAGCCCTCACCGCATCTACAAGGAGACTGTGGAAGTGTGGAGCTGCAGTAGGTGCTCCTCAAAGTCACGTGTGGAAAGCCATATGTTAAAATTTGTGGTAAAGTGCATGTGATTATAAGTGGATAAATAACAATAAGCAATTTCCTCCTACTCGTTATGTAAAGTGTATTTCAAGTACAGGTTATGCATAAGGTGGGAGTAGAGGAGTATGCAGCCAGACAAGCCACCCAAATGACAATATATTATGCAGTACATAGGGGAAGTTTTCCTCACTCAGTGCTTTGTAGAACACGTTAGGTTTCTCACCTAGTCTTTCTGTAGATGTCGTACGTGCAACGTCATCCTTTTCACATCGCACCGTCGCTAGTGTTTAGGGGGTAGCCCAGGACGGTGTACATCTACAACTACCCAACTAAACTTGAATTTTTTACCAGAGTCTTGCTAGCTAGTCTTGCTAAGTCTGCCTTCGCAAACTAACTGGTGAAATGTGTTTGCACCTATCGGTAAGTCTGTCCACAAAGACGAGCACAAACAATAGCTGTTCTTCCTTCTGTTGTTAGGGTTGGTTCATTTTATCTGCAAATCTATTTTTCCTAATGATTTCAATGAAATATGTTGAAATTCTATTATCCGTTAAATTTTCATTCAAATTATAAAAAAAATCGGCTTCAGTTCCGATTAGGGCCCGCTTCAGTTTCACGTCCATTTCAATAGATGGCGCTATAGGTTAAAATTGATTTGATAAAATAGATAGATTTGATTAAATTGTAAATGATGTAAGACAGCTGTATGATCCAAATAACCCTGTAAATCCAAAAGTAACGAATTAAAAAAATATTTAGTCGACTTGATACATTGTAACGTCGAATAATTCATTGGGTTGGGTTGGTCACGCTTCGGTTAGGTTGGGCTTCTTTGGGTTGGGTTACCATTGGCTCCGGCTGGTGAAATTTTTTGAGAGTTTTGCGGGACTTAATCGGAACCGTCCCCAAAAAATCGTAAAAAGTGCAATTCCTATTACTGTCCGTACTTAAATCATTCATTCATCCATCATGCATTGTAAAAACCGTAACTCAGCCATGGTTGGTGACCTCATGAGAAGAATAATGTTAATCATTCCCGATTTCACTTTATATCAGAAAATTAAAAAAGTTTCCACGTTTCTCAGGAATATCATCAGCAGTCATCTCTGTTTCATTTTCAATAAAAGTGATTTTTTCCTGTTACTCTTTGTCAGGCAATGTAAAGAACTCTGTGCTAATACCGTCTTCTTTTCATTCGCCATTTTCAGTCCTTTTAGAATCTACGATACTGCTACGACTTGCCTTCACGCTAGCGTTGCTGTGCCTATCTGCGCTCCGCAAGTTTTACTGCACAAGCCTGCTCAGATGCCGGCGGCGATCGCTGGCTTTGTATTAGGCCTACACACAGCCAGGATCTACTTTAACCTAAAAGAATGAAAATAATCTAAGGTGACTCACTAAATTTTCAAGCGTGAATAGAACAAGGAACTTAATTTATTTGCTAGCAGTAATGAATTTAAGGTAAATCAACCATCAGATTATTACTTGCCTTTTGCGACGTCACTGCGTTTTAATATTTTTCTTAAATAGATTTAACATCAGTTCAACAATTTCATTTCATGTTAGACAGAATTAGGCAGGGTAATATAACTGTTTTCAAAGTGCACGTTCTTACTTATGTGACATGTAGAATAAGTAAGGAAATGAAATTAAAGACAACGAAGAATATTGCCAAATGATAAGCTAGCAGGAACATCAAGCGTCGTTTACTCAGATGCAAATGTAACTGTCGTGATCTTCCCACATCTGAATCAGATTATGGGTTCCGCTGAGAATTTTTCCGCGATCGTCATGTTTGCAAAGATGCCCACGAAGGCGTTGCAAACATCACGTCACTCAGCAACCAGGCCTTGACGAGCTTTCTGGTCATCAGATCGCTCCTTGTGCCGTCTATTTGATGGCCGAGATAACCATTATCGCTGGTATGGAACCATTGACAGGGGGAATGGCATCTCTGGCAGAAATTTTTGTCTGGCACATTTCCTCAACGCACTATTCGTGAATTGGTTTTTGCCTTCCACGTCGTCTATCTGGGCTTTACCCAAAAGTCCTCCGTTTGTCTACTGATCAAGGAATGTCGGGCCCACAAATCAAGCTGATCCAATTGGTCAATCATAATGATCTACTTTCTCTCCTAGAAAATATTGAAAAAATACGATTGAACCTCAACATCATCCATATTTTAATGAAACATCTCTTCAATATAGTATTCACAAACTTTGAGTTTTTTCCTTTGAAAAAACTTAAGTAATAGAGCTTAAAATTATTTACATTTCAATTATTGTATAACAACAGGCTAGGTTAGCATCATAACAAGTAACATATGTCAGGGAACAAGGTAGTAATATTTCAATCTGAAGAGTAGCCGCGTGAGTCGCGTTGCATATTCTACAGCCTTGTTGAATACTTTGAAAATTATTCCTCATTATTAGTTGAGTAACACTACATAACTCTGTGTGATTATTGAAGAAAATTGATTTAATTCCTCTGTTTCCAGGTACGTAGCTTCACCACCATGCCATTCTCTGAGTGCTGGAGTTTGGGTGAACAGGCTGATTATTCAAGTGCTAGAGTATGTGTGGTCCAGATGCATCACTTTATTTCACACGAACGGTAATAGTTTAGCAAAAATACAATGAAATGCTTGGAAACTTTCAAAACATGATTTTATGTAAATTTAGAAACTTGTTTTCTTCATGATCTCTGTATTTCCCAACTTATAAGTTATTCCAAGGACCTTGACCTTAATGAAAATTCTGGCTATTTTCGGCACGTAAAGATATAATTTCGAGCACCAGGAAAAGTACGGCTTGAGTGACCATCAGCCTTGCGAGATGCAATATCCGGTAGCCTGATCATATCCGACCGGATACCAATCTATGAAGGCAGCTCTGAACGAACCCGCGACTATCGCGTGAGCGCTGCGTTATCGAGCGTAACAAATAAGTAATGTCTTGTGCAATTATTAGTAATCGCTTGAGCATGTCTTTATACCGATCATTAAATATCACAAGTATTTTATAATTATTTAAATGACGACATTGATTATGCGCACCAATTGTCATGTGAGAGGAAAATCTTTTGCTAAAGTGATCATGACGCTCACTTGATGTGCACCGCAGATACAGCATTTCACTTGTTTGGCGAAGAACAATTTCCTCATGACATTTGGGTTAGCATGGTGACTGTTTTTAGTCGCTCATGCCATTACCTACGTCAGTTTTATTTAAAGTTTGAAGGATTTGATGTATTTTACAATCATTTGTGCTCGAACTTTCTTTGAAATTTTACCGGAGTTTGATAAATACTGTAAAATTGCACTGAAATTTATACTCCAGCCGTTTCACAAAAGGTTTTCCTCTGCCGGTTAAATTTATTTTAAGCAAGGAGCAGATAACATCAACTCCGATAACCTTCTGATACATGCACGATGAAACAAAAAGTGAAACACTTGCTGAAATGCTAGTTTTTAAATTTCAGAGTTTCTAAGGGCAAATGAGTTTTGTTCTTCTATGATTTAAATCCAAAAATTATTACAGTCCCAGTCATTACTACAATTTCTTCGAAAGAAGTTGCGTCCAGCATCGGGGCTCTGACTAGAGACGGCGGCGTGGCGAGCTGCGAGCACCAGCCAATGGACATCTGATGAGCGTCTCATTACGGCACGGAAGAGATCTGAGATCGCGAGACGCCGAGATGGACGCTTGTCACTGAGGAGTTGATGTGCTGGTCTTATTCATAGTATTCTGCTCGACAATGCAGAAAATCACCAAGTTTTCGCTACCAGCTATATCATGGACATGATACTAGTGGAAGTATGAAGTATTGCATGCTCTGAATTTCATGTAACGAAACTTTATAGACTGAGCCCCTGAAGTGAAACTAAGCGTTTGATACCATGTGATCAGCAGCAATACCAGGTAGTAAAGACGATTTCGATGTTGAGGAATTACTTCAATTGCAAAAAAACAGAATTGCGAGACAGAAGTCCAAAAACGAAACTGACGGAAATTCTCTACAAATTGTGCAAGCGAAAGATGTAATCTGAAAAAATTCAGTGAATGGCCAAAAAAAAAATGATTGGTTTACTGCCTTTTGGAAGCTGACTTTTATAAAACTTTTCCGAGGGGAAAAGTTTTAACCATAGTGAAAATAATCCGATAGATAGCAAGAATAGTGGGCAACCTACAATTTTCATTTAATGGAAATTTAACATTTGAAACATCCTGAAGATTCGAAGGACGAACAAACACAATGACTACAATTTGGTAGGCACAGAGTTTCACACTGGGATTTGTTTTAGACTGCCGAAATAAGATAAATTACACCGCACGACAGCTAAGGAGAATTGAGAAATTTTGAAGACCAAATGTCATGAGCCATTCAAGTCGCTGAACAGAAGACGGAAAGGTCCAACATTGATGCACTTACGATGTAGCTGCCGTTGCGAGCGATGAGCAGATTTGCAGGATCATTGTTCGGCCAAACTTTGTCTGTGGGACAATGGTTTTTCAGATTCAAGAGTTTTACGGATTTTATTGGTTAAGATGAATGATAGGTTTTTGTCCCGTTTTTTCAGAAAGCTACCGGCGAATTTTCTTCTGATTTCATTGTCCACTGCCTCCATATTGCTGTACGTATTAAATCGAAACTGTTTCACAACATTTACAGTAGGGGTAAAATAATACAACAGATTGATTAAATCGTCTGATTCCATATTTCCCGACCACATACAATTACGAATATTGAACTATATATAAACAATAGTATAAAAAGCTTAATGGTATATCTAAAGCCCACAAATATTCAGTAGAAAAATTATATGGGAACATGCATAATAAATGCGTGAACAAAAGTTTACAACACATTTCACATTAATATTTCTTTGCAAAGCCGTTATTATTAATTATGGCTTCGAAGCTTTAGAGTAGTTCACTACTAGCCTTTTACAAGTTTCGGGTGTAATCTTATTCCATTCTTCAATGAAAATTTCTTCGAGTTCAGTGATGTTATTGGGACCTCTCTTTTGAATCTTCAATTTCAATTCCCTTCACAAGTATTCGATCGGATTCATATCCGGGAATTGATTTGGCCATTCTGAAATGTTTACCTTCTTCATCCTTATCGATAATATTTTGGACATTCCAAATAAATTATAGTATTCTTATGGTAACAAAGCGTTGAGAATCTTTTTTTCTTATAGCCATAGAAGAAACATTGTCATCACAGCCCTTTAGCTCCATCCGAACCTTATGAACAAATTATCTGGTAACATATAAAAAGTGACTGATTTCTGAATCGCTTTGTTTTGCAGTTAAAGCACCTATGACTGCATGTCTTTTCATTTCTCGCGCCAACGTCTTACTCTGAATAGATTATCTTATTACTCTGAGTAGATTACACTGGGGAACACTCATTTTGTTGCATGTAAAAAAAAAACATTTCTATAGTGAATAGAGTGTGTTGATTTCAAATCTAAAGTCGGTTTTTGTCTGCAAGCTACAGATTTTATGTTATTTGACACTTTACTGTTTCTATACTCTTCTGCATAGATTCCGCGTTCTCAATTATCGCCATACTAAATGGTGCCTTCCTCCTTCTTCTCTTCGGAACGCCATTTTTTAATGGTTAGGGAAGCATAAACTAAAATCTAATCTAATCTAATCTGACGATTCAGTTTGTATAGCATCCACATGTGCATCAGGCTTATTTCTGCAATGATATCTCTCTCTGGAAACCATGTTTCAATT
Source organism: Platorchestia sp. MABIK (assembly GCA_014220935.1). Lineage (NCBI taxonomy): Eukaryota > Metazoa > Arthropoda > Malacostraca > Amphipoda > Talitridae > Platorchestia > Platorchestia sp. MABIK. The sequence continues at coordinate 10,073 of JACJUY010006614.1, forward strand.
AAAGACAAAAAAGAATGATGAAAATATTAGAAGCTTTATATACCTATATATAGACGTGAAAATGCTTGTACATGGTTTACGCAAGTTCACTTTCATACAATTTCATTAACCTCAAATTGCACACACACTAGAACTAGCAGAGAAAGTTAATTTCAGGCTTGAAATCAGCGCCTAAAACTCCTTCAGGTGAGTTAAAATGTTCATTTCAACTCAAAGTTACTGAAAGCTGTTCCCCAGTGTTATCTAAAATAAAAATTATTATATCATAAAGGGTTTGAGTGTGTAATGAACTATGAACGACATGTTCTGAAACAGCCCTCGCACCCAGTAAATTAGTCATCCACTCCGTTCGCACCCTGTGCATATCAGCAGCACTGCATATTATGGCTCGTATTTCACTGGAAGAACTCCTACTGTAATTCAAAGGATTCAGTGGGAAAAGAAAATACTGTCATTCCATCCATAATCAGGATTCAGTTTTTTTGTCTGATATATGGAAAACTTGCATGGGGAATTGAAGGGCTGTTTGGTACTGAGCGGCTCTAAACATTGTCATGAGCACGTGTGTGGTAAATGAAGTTAGGTTTGCTTGCATCGATTTCAAAATTTTAATTGGGTATACTCATACATTTGGAAAGAAGTATTAAGTTTTCGGATTCTAATTTGAATAGTTTCCTCGTGCTGAAGAGGTATGTAGTTAATGTTTAACAATTGAAATAATTTTTTTTCCATTTCCTTACGCGTAATTCCTGTTACCAGCATACACTCAGCATGGGTTGAAGGCATAAGAACTGGGTACGTTGGGCAGAAATTGAATTTCCACTAAAAGCGTCTGTTTCGACTTGTAGAATCTCATGAGTCAGAGTGGATAAAGTTATTTTTTCCTCAGCTTTGTAGTCGATACTCAGAGTTAAAAAAGAATCATCAAATGTTATGTTACGTAAAGTTACGGACTTCTGTCGTGTGCTCATGAGCTTGGGCCAAAAATTCTGTCGAAGAAGGAAACACTTCGTGGAAGTGTGCAGGTGACTAACTGGCGACTCCTCTCTCGGGAGCGCGAGCCCCGCTGCCGCCTCGAATCTGATGGAATTTTAATGGCGGTGGTTACAATTGGGTGAGAATGCAAGTGAACTTAACAAGGTGTTTAATTTATTTCAGTGTTACGAAATCATGCCTAAAACTTGTACTTGCATTTACATTATGTACAAAATGAAAATGCCCGATTTAACAATTTTTTCGGCACATTACTATAAGCGTGAGAAGCAGAGAATCGCTTCAGCATTTGATGAACATGAACAGTGAATAAAAAATCCCCTCTGCTGCCATCTGGGTATTTTCACTGTTATCCATCGGTATCTGAGTTTGTTTGGTTTCCTTCTAATGGATTATCAAATTATTTGGGATAATATTGGAACCAGAAGCTTCACGAACGATTCAGTTGAACATTACGAGCAGAAAAATTACATCATATTTTGTTCTATCATTTCGCAGAACCATTTTTTCTCATTATTGTCCTATTTTTTTTTAGTAGTACAGCAAAGCACACATTGTCCGCGCTGGAGACAAGATTTTTCTTGAAGTGAGTTCGCTACGTTAATTTTTACCAATTTTGGAATCCTTTCTCCTGAGGACTTAATCTTGTTTCAAATTTTTGGCGATCGAACTGAGTTATTTGTTAGTTCAAGCGAATATATGAGTTACTTTAATGATAGTACTAGCAGTCCAGTTACATAAACACGTTTTTTACAATTCACATTTGAAGATGAATGTAAGCGAACAAATTTAAAATTGACGCTATAATATGTGAGTTTGTACCGCTTTCATTAGGTTCATTTTCCCCTCACCCTCAACCCCAGAGATTTTCTGGTTATTTATCATTCTTCATTTCACTTCAGAATATGACGAAACAACGATCGTTCGGCCCTGAAGTGCTGCTCAGCAGGGGATATTTCTATTTCACATCTATTTGACGAACATACAAACTCATGAAAAATAAATTAAATAGTCCATAGACGAGCGTTGTCTTTGAAGTCAGCAGAGAAAGCAAGGGAAGTTATGCCAAACTAACTCTATTCATCGTGAAAGTGATGAATGAAAAAGCTGAATATGAAAATATAAACAAGGAAAACTAAGAAAACGAACAACAAATTCACAAATTTTCCACCCAAGTCTTGAAGTGATTGCTTATTTCATCATAAATCTCTTGCGCTCATTTTCAACGTCGATAGTCAAGTTGGTATTTGACCGAATTTAAACTTGACAAGTGAGTACTCAAGTAGCTGTATGAGTATACCACCAGCAATAGGTCCACATTTATTAACAAATCAGCAAACGCTATTTGCATCCTTTAAGCTCACACGGAGTCATTCTATATTTTTCATAGTTCCACAGTGATTCCAGTTATTCTGTAATGATCCAAATCGAGCAATTGTAATTAACGATCCAAATTTTTAAATTTCCTTATAAATTTGTGTGAATGAGTAACTTATCGGCTAGCATCTATTTCCTAAACTCCAGAATGAACAAACAATAACCAAGATATGCGTGAGGATAATTTGTGACTTAGTGTCGAAATAATGATCAAGGCTTGGTTTCATGAAGAAGTTTAATCATGTGAATTATTTTTCACAGGGTTCCAATTTTGTGTGTTTAATTTTTGTTTCTGTTTACTAAAACTGTATATTGCATTTTTCATAATCCTTATTATTTGATAACATTTTAATTCATCATTGTTTCTTCTATACGAGTTGCACATTTGCCACGAAAATGATATTTTACTTAACAATCACATGCTAAAAAATTAACTCCAAGAAACTATCTACGTACTCAAGGTCACAAACTATTGGTACTCGATTCATATGCTTGACGTTTGTTATTAAAACATTTTAAACAATTTATTTACCACAAGCGATACAGAGGTAGATTGTTTCTGAAGTCTAGTACAATGGTCAAATTTGAGTATATATAGCTCAGCTACTTCTAGGGCATCCTACCATCAACGTTATTCTAGGGTGTGCAATAATGTTTAACCTAATTCATTTAACCTAGTTACACATTAGACTGATCAATGAACTAGTTAACTCGATATTCGATGCTTCATTTTACAAAATAGTTTATATGGGCTAGATGTTAACAGTATATTCTACAAACGATTTAAGAGCGGACTGAAGATCAACGATATTAACCATGGCAAATTACATTATCAGGGCCAGTCATGTAGGAGACAAGATTTGACTTGGTCATCTTACATGACTAGTATTCTGATAGTAAATGAGATTCAAGATTTATTTTGAATACTTTGTTAGAATTACTTTCACGGATCTCCTCAGGGATTGAGTCCAAGTTTTAATTCCAACGAAGAGGATACTATGTTACGACCGAGCCTTTGAATAATAAGGAAGCATGAATTTACTTCTATTACGAGTTAAATGGTAGCGACGACCAGTTTGTGCAGTTAATAATTGTTTGAGGTTATTGTCGTCATCATTGGTCATTGTTTTATATATGAAATTACATATGGAGAGTTTGTAAAGATTCGTAAGTTTAAATATTTGTAAGCTTTTGAATGAATCATTTGTGTGAGCATTATATTATAGATTCTTTACCTCTCTGATGGCTCTTTTTTGCAGAGTAAAACGTATATTGGTTTTATTGTTATCAGTTCCGTGTCATGCTTCTATTCCGTATTGCAAGTATGGTGAAATGAGCGTTCGGTATAGCATTTGCAAAGCTGTGTCAGGCTGGAAATTTTAACTTCATTTAGGATTCCGATTGATTTTGATAACTTAGGACTAATTTGAGCGATGTACTCTTTGAAGGTCAGATGTTTATCTATTTTGATGCCCAGGAACTTACACGAGTCGGTTTCTTTGATTTCACCTTCGCTAATTTTAATGCGTGGGAGAGGTATATTTTTCTTTAATTTCTTGTTATAGTTAAATTAAATAGTTTTAATTTTCAGAAATTGGTCGATTAGCAGAAAATGGCCATTGAGTTATAAATAATGTTAACTGAGACAATATTAACACATGATAAGCGAGCGACAACGGTGCGATGTCTAGCTGACGACAATGCAATGGTCGGTCATTATATGCTGCGCATCATTCAACAGTCAGAAGAGCGCACCGACCGAAAGCCACCTGGAGGCAAGAAATTATCTCCAAGTAATCGAACACATCAATGACCAGGAGCTAGTTAGCACAGCGCCACATCCTGCGCTTCTGGCAATTGTGATCGACTAGAAAAACTAAATTCGTTAATTAGAGTTCCAAACTAAGGTTTTCCGAACTTGAATGATGGCGTGAGTAGGATAACGGAGACAATTATCTAATTTGTTAAGAAACTAATCACTGAAACAGATTTAGACTTAGAAGGATACCAAAACTGGATGAAGCAATTTACATTGCAGGATTAGCTTTTTCTTGACTTGCAAACTACCGCTGAAACAATTAGTACGCTAAAAATGAGCATGGCTGAGTTTTTTTACCAGTCGAGGAAGGCACATATATATATAAATATGTGTGGAAGCATTTTAATGTTATCTTGTTCTCTTGTGCAACCTTCTCTAAAAGGAGATGTCACACAAGCTACTTAGGGACTTGGATTACACAGCAGTATTTTTTGCAAATGGAAAGTTGTTGTCAAAGCACTTTCTTATCTTTTAATTAAGCATGATATCACCATTTTAAGCGTTTCAAAATAATTTTGAAGCGAGCCATAACACTAACAACAGTTTTTCAAGAAAAACTTCGAAAGCTTAATATACTTCGTTAAAGGTTCCATTTGTTTTTTAATTCAAAATGATTACCTTGTTGAAACTTCTGGACATTTCGCTGCAGAAGATATGAAATTTCTTGCGCTTTACATACTTCAATTGACTCCTTGCCGAATGTCCAAACCATAATTTTTTGTTTTCAGACTATCGTTGTATGATTTTGTTGTAAAAATAAAAGCTTTTGAAAACTTTGTGAGCACTTATCTGTAAAACGTACTGCTTGAAGCTTCATTCACCGTTTTAAAAAGGCTTCAGCTTCATCATTATTTAGGCTTAAAATGCGTAATATGTGCTCGAACCACATCAGTTAACTCGCTGGTTGATGTAATTTACCTCCTCCTGAAAAGTAGAAGGCGAATATTTCTCGATTAGTAATTTTTAACTTCTCTATCAGTACTTTTCTCACATGTTTCTATCTGAGTTATTCTGAAATGCTTTCTTGCGCACTGAAAAATTTCACTAATGACCTGCGGTTAACTTCAATCACACTTCCCGTCCGTCTCCAAGTGCCTATGTTCGGACTCTCAAGCCTAACAATTACGCAGACAACTCATCGATTGGTAGGCACCTTGGTATATGTTGGGGACTGACAGAAGAAAATGCAGTTTTCAGAAATGAAAACTACCTCGGAAATTCGATTGACTCTTTTGACGACCAGGCGTAAATTCGATTGGCTCTTCTGACGCCCAGGCGTAAATTCGATTGACTCTTTTGACGCCCAGGCGTAAATTCGATTGACTCTTCTGACGCCCAGGCATAAATTCGATTGACTCCTCTGACGCCCAGGCGTAAATTCGATTGACTCTTCTGACGCCCAGGCGTAAATTCGATTGACTCTTCTGACGCCCAGGCGTAAATTCGATTGACTCTTCTGACGCCCAGGCGTAAATTCGATTGACTCTTCTGACGCCCAGGCGTAAATTCGATTAACTCTTCTGACGCCCAGGCGTAAATTCGATTGACTCTTCTGACGCCCAGGCGTAAATTCGATTGACTCTTCTGCAGGCGGTCAAACGTATACAGGGAGCAGTTGGGACTGGGTGATGGTGGATTTCTACACCAATTTTCTCGAGTGGGAATGAATGATTTGAATTGGAAAAAAGGTAGGAAATTGGTTGCACAAAAACAGAGTATTTCAACAAGGATCAGGGAATACAATCACAACTTCAGACTGCGATGTACAATTTTCAAAAACTATGTCTCATTAGTTCACAATCCATCAGGACATTAATGTTTTAGAATGCGAGTGGAGTTCTTCTACTTAAGTTGGCATCATACTTGCACTTACCTCGTGAAAAAGAAATCATATTATATAATAATACCCGATAGCTTAACATAAAATGTAACTTCATAGTTTCGTTTTGGTTGGTTAGTAGATTTATCAGCTGACTTGATCAAAAGTCTGAGCTTGATAGGCGTCATAAGTACTAGCATCACGGAGAAGCAATAGCCTACCACAACGATTTTTGACTGTATTGTTTAGTGCCATCAATCCCACACACAGGTGCAATGGATGAAAAACGAATAGAAAAGATTCTTCACGCTCAATGAAATAACGCTTTGAGCTTTTGCTTTATATATGAGGTACATATTTACAGAGTACGTTATCATAACTCTATTGTTAAGTAAGTTACGACTGATTTATGTGCAAGTGCCTATCTAACATTTGAATATAGTGTATGTCCTCACAGCCTCAATAACCATGTGCATACTGTGCATAATGTATGTCCTCACAGCCTCAATAACCATGTGCACACTGTACATAATGTATGTCCTCACAGCCTCAATAACCATGTGTACATGTACTGTACACAATGTGTGTATATCTACATGCCCTCAACAACCACGTACACATAATGTACGCCTCCATGCCCTCAATAACGCATCGCAGTAAATTTCACCACCAGTGATGTTGAGCTCGACCACCGCTTTTGTGGCCCTTTGAGTCTCATCCTCACATGCCAACTCAGAGCTGAAGAAATAAACATAAGCATGAATTATTTACCGTTACTTCTTTGATAGCGAGTTGATTACAAATGCAACGGAACAATTCACGCAAAAATGAATTGCTAAGGCGTTACATTTTAGCAATAATGCTTGTACCAGAAAATGACAGCGAGAACTTAGGGAATGAATAAATAGAGCTCTATAAAATTGTCGAATTTCAGCTGCTCATCGGAGGTAAACTACAGTAATTGGCCCAATAACACAAAGCAATCCAAATAATAGTATTTTCTCACGAAGTTCTTGCAGTTCAAACACTAGAATGTGAGCAATTAATAATCATAGAGCAACAATTTCACGTCACTAAACATGTAAACGACTCAACCAATAAACTGTTATCTTAACTATGTTTGTTTGTTATTCCAGTAAAGTCCGTTCGTTTCTAAAACATTTGCTGAAAAAACGAGAGAAAAATATTTGATTTAAACAATGAATACTTATCTAGGCTATTCTGATATTACTAAATTCAGCCAAATTTTGGAACGCTCTCGCTCTTCCAAAGCTTCAGAAACAATCCTAAATCTATTTTCGTTATATTTCCTATTGTAATCATCATGTGCGAAGTCTTGCGATACAGGAATCATGGGGAAGCATTTTATGAATGGGCCACTGCGGAAATAGCATCCACGCGATGGCATTAGTTAAACCAACGCTCGTAATGTAACTTCATGTAAGCTCATCATTCTTGTAAAACAAAATTGACTATTCAGTGGATTTACACTTGAAAGGAGCAAATTGGTAAAAACAATTCTACTTGAATGAACTTCACAAGCTGTAACTCGGAAGTTTTTAGGAAAACATCACTCTGATTTGACCTCAGTGTGTCAACCCTTTCCTAGTGATATCGATATAACATATAGTGTGGTGAATGTTCATGGCATATTTGAATTAAATAAGAAAAAGATTTCACCCTGTCAAAATGATCAAATGGTCGTCAGTGGAAACTGGGGCGATATAGGATTCTGTCGAATCTCAAGTATGGCTGGCGTAGTTGCTGCGTGGGTCTGCTCAAGAGGAAAGATCGATAGCCCGTAGTGGCGGTCATCTGTAAGCTTTACGTCAAACTGGAGCATCGAAGCGGCGATATTTCTCTCCGCCAGTATTGACTATGGCAGAGTGATCATTTTTTGTGGCACAGACTGTGTCCTAAGTCATCCATCTTAGGCTTCATCCAACTGAGAGTTATTGGATGACGGTGAGATGGCGCGACCAATGTCCGTATTCTGCGAGCGGTGACCATACGAGCAACGTGGCGTCAGCGAGCTTTTAGCAGCGAGGATGCCAGGCTCCAAATCGCATGCCTGTTCATTTCAGTCCTTTGCGAAGCAACGTTCTAACGGCATCTATTTGTTAAAATTTCTTCTATCTTCAACGAGTCATTGAGTTATTATTTCGATCATTTCTTATACGAGTTGAGTACGTGTCCTGCTAGTACGCGTCATTTCCACTGAGGAATGGGCGGAAAACAAAAATGTCAAAGCTTTATATTATTGGACTCTAAGTCAAGTCCATCCAGCAGTGATGCAAACCAAAGAGATAAAAGGAATTTTCAGTCAATTAAACACAACTGTTACCGCTAAACAATGCGAGCTGCTAATTGGATGGACCGAGGTTTCGAAAACAGAGCCATGAGGCCACTCTGCAGCTGTAAACTTCAATTCGTTCCTAGTATTCAGTAAAAGAATATTTTTAGAACACATTCTTTCTTAATAATAAGAATAGTCGTGATTGCCTCGTTTCGAGCACAGTCTATTCTGACATAGGTCAGGTCATTACAAAGGAATTTTTATTTCTTTGTTGAACCGAACATGTTAAATATAAAAACATTTTAATCAGGCTGTCATACTACAATACCGCATGCACCCATTCGCTCTTTCCCCTATAATGATCAAAAAGTAAGACAATGAGATTCATTTTAAATTCAATTAACCAAGTATTGGACATTAATGGTATACATGGACTACTAGGCAGTAACAAAGCTTTCTTTAACAATTATTCTTTGATTTAGTTTCTCATTCACTAACCGTCAAGTTATGGTAGCGAGGTCCACAAAGAAAATTCCTGAAAGCGTGTTGACCTCTCACTGAAGCGAGCGAAGTGAACGGAAGGTTGAGAAGCGAGGCAGGAGGGTTTGTCCTCCTGCGGCCCGTACGGTACCCTCCCGTTTCAATGACTTATGTTATGGCTTCATCGTACGCCAAGATTTGCGTCATCCTTTGTTCTCGAACTTTAAACCAGAGAGGGAAGTGGCGCCTGCGGTCGGCAGCGAGGTCTTCTTTTTTTGAAAAGCGGCTTCATTCTAAGTAGGATGCAATCTGCTCCTTGGTATCTCATTTGCAATTTTTACGAGTATCTTTGTATTTAAGAGGCCATTGCGCTCGAAAATGGCGCGTGTAAGAGTCACTAGGCGGCGCCACCAAACTACGATAAGGGAGAGCCACTAGTGCGGGGAGCTGCTCGCCTCGATATTACGGCTGCACTTGACAAACGGGCTCATTTCACACCCCCAGAATGGCTTCCTTAAGCACCTAACATCTTTCATGGTGGCTGCACCGATAGCAAAGTGAGTCAGGCTAGCAGTTAGGGCGAGATTACAGCCCAGACACTGACTTATGGGCTGTCGTTGCTGCTCACACTCCTCTCGCTGGCCTCGGGCAGCCGCCCTCGTGCAGCCGGCCCTCATCTCCTCATCATACACGCCAAATACTGAGCTCTTGGCTATGCATGTCAGTCGCCTGGCAGATTGGAATGTGCCTCATATTTCAATCAGCTCTTAGAACAGATTTTCTCCCGTAATGCAGTTGTGTGGAAACTTGTCCTGTCGTACTTGGCGAGGCAAAAATCCGCGTGTTGCAAGCAGTTCATCCCGCGAAAACGAGTAAAGTTTGTTTATTTTACGCTCAGTTGCCGAGATTCAGAGCTAATTCTTCGTGAACTTCTGCTGTTGTTAGGCTGGCCTAGAAAGGCCGTATTTTCGTTTGTATAATTGGAGCAGTTATTTATTTCTGAGCAATGAAGAAGTAGAGATCTGCTAAAAAATAGCCGATTTAAAAATGCTGTAGTTTGTAAAACATTAGTGGTAGAAGGCTGAAATAGGTTTCATTGAAAAGAGCAAAATATAAGTTTTATTTTATTTCGATATATTTGTCTATTTGACATACCTCTCATATATATATATATATATATTCATCACTAAAAATTATGTTATCCAAAAACAAAAATATTTGATCAGAGCTCCTGTTTTTTATTCTGCTGCTAAATAATAACCTCTGATCTTCATCCAGCGATGAGATTTATAATGATGTTCCTCGCTGTTAGTTCTTTTATCGTATTCATAAGTCACTTTTTTCGATGACATATTTTTCAGTATATTTCTGATGCTACTCTGTCATTAATATTTCTGATGACATATCTTTCTGATTACTAATGGCTAAATAATTGCAAGGGATTAAATTAACAGGCTACCAAATTAGTTATTTAATATAGAAATGATGACTTGGAGAAATAACGATGACTTCTGATTCAAATAGTTAAAACAATCGATGGACAGGAATTTATTTCTAATAAACTCAAATCGAGGTGAGGCCTCGTTACTGAATCAGTCAGCGAAACAGATTATATAATACATTAAATGAATTTGCGCGTACATCATAGGTACAGAATATCATTTCCTACGTTGAAAGCGAATGCCGATCCTACACGTGAGACAACAAGAATGAATGGTAATAGTGGATGACATGTAGAATAGATACTCATCTGACTGCCAGTGCCATCGCTTTGCCCAGAGGGCAGAGCGGGGCGTCTGCACGTCCTACACTTAGAGTTGCGGTGGCGCTAATGCCTCGCACTCTCCCAGACAGGGTATGCCCCAGCGACGCTGTCACGTTTGAGAACATACACGTTCTCGTTCACAATACTTTCCGTTAATAATTTATCGGAAATAGCAAGTGTCGTCAGATAATCAGATTACATTACGTTTGCATATTAATTAACAAGTTATTTATTTAGAACGAATAAGATTCTAGATGTCTACGGAAAGAGTTTAGATATGTGAAGAGAAATGGAAGTCTCCTGCAGTGCAGCTCCCTCAAGACGCTGGGGACGCCGTACTCCCAAAGTGAGAGTGTAAAGGTGGGGTAGCTTTCAAATGACGCTTTCTCGAGGTTGACGGTTTGACGGTTGACAGTTGACGGTTTGATGCGATGTTCTGGGCGATGTTCGTAGAACTGAGCATTTGCTGTTCGTATCGACGAGAATATATTTTCGATGGCAAATCTTTTCGAAAGGTGATCGTTGGCCAAACGAACCCTTCTTCGTAACGTTTATTTAAACACGACGTAGGGTATCTGAAGCGTAAAACCACGACAGATTTCTTGAAGACATTGCATTATGTTTGGTTTTAAAAAAAGGCGTTCTCTGAGAATAGTTTTCTTTACCTGTGTCTCAGCAGACAATTTTCTCACTGATTTCGTTTTATTATCGTTAATTAAAATCCGTAACCATGTTAATTCCTGTTTCTGTCCTACTGGTGTACCGAATCGACAAAATTATCCAAATAAAATCAAACTTTAAATCCTGCTCGTTTCAATGAAACCCATTGCTGCCTTTTAACCTTAATGTTTTACAAACTACTGCATTTTTAAATCTGCTAACTTTTTAGCGAACTTTTAAAAATGGATTTCCCATCAATTTAAATGTGTTGCATTTCGTTGAAATATTTAATATACATTGTGTTTACAACAATTTTCCTGGGAAAATTTCTGCCATGTCTTCAAATGATATACAGTATTTTTAATTTAGAAGAATAAACGAAGATGAATATACAAGAAAAAGTCGCTTTCAATGCCCTTTCTGCATAACGTAGCACCTTGTGAACGATATATTTCTTTTCTCATGCATTTCTAGCACTTGTGATCAAGTTCTAAGCTGCGTCATCAGTTAAGTCAGTGACAAAAAATAAATGAGACAACTGCTTATTCGAAAGCACACACAGCGTGGCTATCAAACCCTCACTTGTATGTTTAGTTCGGCTTAGAAAATCCCTCCACTGATGCTAACAGAGCTTCAAAAAATGTTTGTATCAGCGAATTTTGCCGCCTCGGTCAAAAGATTCGGTACATGAGTAAAATCGTGCTAAAGCTTTCTAAGCTTTGACGAGAAGTAGACATCAGTGAAAAAAATGGAAAAATGAATAGTGGTATAAACAATACTATTAAATACCAATTCATGACCTTGTACGAGTATACACTGACCACGGTCATGAAACACTACGGCCACTGAGTTTTTCCTAGTGAACCGAAGAGATTATGGTTTTCAGTTCACTTCCAATTGAAAGCGCTTGAAAACTCCTTGATACAGATGAAGTTAGCGTTTTATGTGTGCATTGGCCGACTCACGTAATCAAGAAAATTCTATCATATTTTCCCAATCGAAAAATTTAGTCGAACTCCTCTTTTTTTGCGAAGGTGGCAGGGGGCTTAATTCTAATGAGCTAAAGGTTACGCAATGTTAGTGACGTGTTTGTTTAATGAACAAAGGTTCAAGACATTCCGAGAATGAGATTAATCATGGGAATATAAGTCACACGCAATATCGAATAGAAGTCGACTATGGTTAGTGAAGCCTACTCTATTGCTTAGATTCCGACAGGATTTACTCGAATGGTCGGGTAAGTTTTGAAAGAGCCGGACAGTAGGCAAGTAAACTTAACCCATTATGCCCATAAGCTCAACCTCAATTAGAAGAAAATTAAGACAAATGCCATATATCATAAAATGTGTTTTAAAAATGCTATATGGATGTAACCAGGGTTGCGAAGTCGGAGTTGGAATCGGGAGTCGGAGTCGCAAGTTTTAGGATGGAGTCGGATTTGGAGTAGGAGTCGCTTTTCTGAATGTGGTGGAGCCGGAGTCGCTTTTCGAATGTGGTGGAGTCGGAGTTGTTCATTCGGAGGTAGTGGAGTCGAGGTTGGAGTTGACATTCTTTGGTGTCTTCGATTCTAATTTTTGCTAAAACTTATTTATAATTGTTTAAAACCGAAAGTAAACAAAGCAGAGTTAACATACTTTACTGAAAAGTACTTTAACTTTGTACTTTAACATACTTTACTGAACATTAGTAATTGAAAGCATCGAAAATTCATTCTGCTCATTTCTGCTTCGTTCATTTCCCCTTCAGTTAATACATAGGAAGTAGAAACTAGTTGTAAATGTGTTGCAAGTTACTTGCAGAACAGCTCAGCTGATGCAATACAATGTACTAACCTAAAAAGTGGTAACTCTGTACGCTCTTAATGTGTCTATATTCTATACTCGTGGTTTCTTATAACATCTTTTCTAGTCTTTCTGTTATGCTTTGATGTATTGATTGATAATGACTAGTCTTTGCAGAAACCTTAAGTTGTGCTTCTTCTCGATTCTTACAATTTTCATTTCTACGTGAAATTTTTACCTACACTCAGATAGTTATGCGTCCTATTAATGACAAAAAGCGACAAGTTATTTGAGTGCGAAGGACTAGACATCTCGATTACCATTAATCCCCGCCGTTAAAAAACCAGTTACAGACCATCATAGTTATTTGTAAGAAATTTCCTATTCATTTTTTTCCAATATGCGTCTAGTTATGGGAAAGAACGTGTTGTCACTGATACAAATCTAGTTAACTCACTCCAAATTTTACTAATTTGATGTATTTTCGGCAGCATATACTAGTGTAGTACAGATTATTATCGCAAAAATGCAAAATAAATCAAAATATACATGTAGAAAAAATGACTAGTTAAATTTGAGTCGACGGAAAATACTGAATAGGTTTGGCAAAGTGCTGACAAATATTTCGGAGCAACATTTTTCTAGTGATACTTGAAATATCTCAGAACTTCTCCTATATATTTTGGAAATTATCCTCGTAGCACTTCACTGTTTCATTATGGGAGAGCTCGGAAGTGCGAGTGAAGGTAAAAGTGTTTAGAGTTCATTTGATTGTGCAAAAAGTATACAGTAGTAATACCTCACACTAGAAGTTAACAGCAAATGCTGGACAGGCTTTTGCCGCGATTGCATTTTTCGAAGAAATAAGAGATTCGTTTTGAGATAAGTCTTCCAAGATTTATCCGCTCATGAGAATATCTTTCACTGAAAGTAAATCCATCATTCATATCAAAAAGAGCAAAATGCTCGTTGCTTGAGCGATATGAAAAGAACAACAATCGATTGGCGGACGCATTATATGGTTCCATTAAAAGGTCCGGGACAATTATTAATGCATGTGTACATCCAAAAGCTATGAAGGTAATGATCGAATGGAATACCTGGTATCGATAGATTTTTTCCATCATTCCGGCAGGCTTTTCTTTATTCCTACAGATTTTCAATTGTGGAAAAATTGATTACAAAATTTTTAGCTCCAGAAGACTGCGAACTAGATATACATTAGGCAGTGCAAGTTAAACGGAATTGTTTACAAATATTCTGCCAAATTTTAAAGGTCTTACTTCGTGGGTGATCCTGCATTACTTGAAAACTTGCACCTATTTTAGTTGGACTAAAAACTTCATGTTTCATTTCCGTGTAGAGGCTTACATATTACTGAACGGCCCATGTCTGTGTGGAGAAGCAGTTGTTTCATCTCTTTGACAAATTATTTTTCAATAGGTGTGTCAAAACCTTCCTTCATTATGAAAATTCTTTCGTGTTAAATAGCCTATTGAGCGTGGAGGTTCCATGCAAGAAATTTTTCACATAGAATAGACTAGTAAAAAGGGGATCGGTGGTATAACAAGAGCACTACCGAACTGAACGAGTGATACTCGAAATTCAACAATATTTAATATTACTCACTTCAATGGCTTAGACACATTTCGTCATCTAACCAACCACTTATTCATTGTAGAAGGGATGTTATAAATTCGAACATTTACGACCAGTCATTTATCACCAGAGGTAAAAATTATTCCCTCAAGTTAGACCAGTTAAATCATTTCAAATATCTCACGTTCACAATCACAGGTTTTCGTCACAATAAATGCACTTTTGATCCATGACTATTCCAGGCAGCCAACACCCGGGTACAGAGGCCTCCTAGTCTGCTCCCTGTACATATGAGTGTTGCGCACTTCAGCAGGTGAGACCCTCTAGGCATGACGGTATCTGCATTCAGCAGCCCTGGAATGGAGGACGTTATATCTTCTCAGCGTATGTGTTCAACAGCTACGTGTGAACAACAAATTAATTTTTTAGTGGCTTACGTGTTAACAATTGATTATGCCACTAAAGAAAGTTCCTTTGTGAAGTTAATTGATTCACTGAAGCCATTCGATTTACTGATTAAATTGAGTAAGAACCAATTGGCACAATTTATACATAGCCAGATTTTTCAGTGCTAAGTTGACTTAGCCAAGAGCCAAGCCCTACATGCATACCGGATGTTATTGTCCACCTACAAGGTCGCGGTATCTCATAGCGGCTGTCAGTGTCTCGTCTATTTTATTTTATTGGATTTTCAATGGAATCCATATCAAAGATCCCAGTTCTTTTCGATATTACCCGAGCAATTTCCTTGTTGCTGTTTATATTTAGCCTACAATTTTCAATGCATTGAAAAACTGCATCGGTTTTAGAGGGTCTCGATTTGGTTCAATCAAGCAATGAAGAACTTGGGTTCGTTAAAAATATTAGCTGACGTTAGTCGCTTCTAATACCTTCGAGCATAACGTTTTTAACAGTTCAGAGTCGTGAAACTTATCGCCCGTATTTATAGAACTGAAACCATCAATACAAGCTCGATATCTATATGAACAGCTCCTCCCAAAGTGAACAGGTCAAATCAAACGCAGCTCTAAGAGATTTGATCCATGTATTAAATGCAAAGTTTTCATCGAAAAAGATCTTTGAAAAACAAACACGATTTAGGTCGACAGCTGCTCTTTTTCTGCGTTGCGTTCAATTTTGGGAAGTTTGACGAGCAGAAAGGAGTCCAACAGGGGCCAGATTGTCAGCGGCATTGGAAGGAACGCACATTTTAAAGTTTTCTCTGTCACCGCAAATTGCCAGAATTGCTGCAAGTTGACTGCTGGAATAAAAAAAAACAGAAGTATGAATAAACA
The DNA here is from genome assembly GCA_014220935.1 of Platorchestia sp. MABIK. Lineage (NCBI taxonomy): Eukaryota > Metazoa > Arthropoda > Malacostraca > Amphipoda > Talitridae > Platorchestia > Platorchestia sp. MABIK. The sequence goes on from JACJUY010006614.1 coordinate 25,957, forward strand.
GTAAAATCAAGCGCATCAGCGCTTCATGATCATGATTGTTATACACGAAATTTTTTTAACATATCTAATCACACCCGTCTTCCTTACTTGGTCGAAAGGAGCTCATCGTTTCACTTGTAATTTGTAAAATTACTACTGGCCGATGACTTAAATCAAACTCGAAGAACTCGTATAGACATGCAAGCATGATTTCAGAGCATCAAATGAAAATTCTCATTTCTTCCCCACTCTATTACCTGCCTGTAAGTGCAGTGAAATCATGCGGAGCAAAAAACACAACATTCCACTTTTTACCCAGCAGTGTTCTGAGCAATTTTTCTAGGCCTAGAGCCATTTTAGCTCATAAGAATAAGAAATATTATTTTAAACATTACTATCAAATGAAACGAAACAATACTTTTTGCGTGAGCAATGATGTGAATCATTATTGAAAAATGCAAAAAATCGATGAGAGCTAATATTTTCACTGCTTTGGATCTAACGCTATTTTATTCCCTGTAATTGACAAATATCCAGGAATACAAAATAATTTATGGTCTGCAAATAAAGCAGTAAAACGGTAAACTTCTTTTGAAGTAGCTCATCAAGTTGTAGAAAACTTAAACTCGGCAATCAGTTACGAGATTTCCGACAATAATTTGTTTATTGAGTTCAATATCCTTCTACAAACTGAGAAAATTAAGTCAGAGAATGAACTGAAACATTTTTGGCGGGACTGATACACTAGTTCCTTCAGTTCAATTGCCATAGTGTTTTCATTTATACTGTCACGCAATGGAGAAGTTCCGTTTTGAACTCGTTTTTTTTTATTTATATTGGGTATTAATTAGGTATCCTTGTTCATTACAACGTAAAATTCTTTTGGGAAATCTAGTGTGTTACTATTGATATTGGTAATTGCTATGTGCACCGAAACTTTTGCATCAATATTTGGTTTATTTTGTAGTAGTGTTAAAGTAATGAATAAATGAAATTAGCCAGGACAGAGAGCAAGAGGATATGAAAATTTACTAGCATTCACTCCCGAAAAATCCTCTACAGATGTGCTAGAAATTCTTCAAACTGATCATTATTATGCTTCTATGCAGCGTGTGTTTTACCGGAGACAGCCTCGTGCATGATCCGTACGTGACATGTCGGGATTAGAGCGCCGATAAAATGGATAACAGGCCTTACAATGGGCCATAAATTTCGACATAGCTGCGAACACGCCTTAGTAATGATATCTGCAGCAAGTAATCACTTTTATATGTAAATTGCGCAGTAAATGCTGGACGCGATGTTGGAGCAATCGCATGTCGCAGGAAACTGTCATCGTATATTCAGGATCGACGGCCTCCAGTCACCGAGTTGATGTCATAAATTGCCGGCACAGATCTGCTTCCTCCCCTCCGCTAATGAGCTCAGAATGTGTACTTCGCGCGAAGAGCATCATTTGCATTAGACGCTTAGTTTAAAAGAGGGCGGACCTTATTGAAGCCAATTTACAAGCGACCTTCCTACATCATGATGAAAGGGAGTTATTAAATAAATTTAGTGGTAAAAATGAATTTTACAATTTGCCAGCTGTTCCATAGTCGTAAAAATTGTATCCATCAAATCCGAGAAACAATTTTGCTCCAGAAAAACGCTGATAACGAAGCAAGTGTTAAGTTAAGGAGTCTAAGAGAAACGCATCAGCAAATACCAAAACGACACACACTTGAATACAAAATAATAATGGGTAGCATACCATGTCAATTACTGAATATCAGAAAGGGAAAGTATAAAAGAAATGAGAAAAGTAGTATGAATTTATCAGCGTTATTTTTTAAAAATATTAACGGTTACGTTTCATCAAACAAAGATTCCTCCTTCATACCTGTGCAAGCCTTGCAAGGCTTCACTTTCAAACCAAAGTCTAATTTTGTTGATCATATATATACAAGCATGATTTCGTTATTATTTGTCTAAGGTTTTTATTTTGTTGTTTGTAATAACCTTAGCGTAATGTTGGCTGGTAGCATAATGTTGGCGGGTGTGTAATGTTGTTGTTTATCTTAACCTTGTATTGTTTGTTGTTGTTGTTTCCCTCATGTTCAATGTTGAAATGAGAAGAGTGGAGTGGAGCCAAGACCAACAATTGGACCTATACAGTGCAGTACGTCCCCCAAACTTGCTTAGTTACCTTGGTCTCAAGAACTCATCTTCCCACACATTGTACTCAGAGACTGAATAGAGTAGAAAATAATGAAATAGAATGTGGCTGTAGATACAAATGGAGTAGCCTATTCTCGGACTGCTACCCAAGTCCTGTGGCGTCCGACAAGAGTCACACTCAGGCACCAGACTATCATATATCTATGGTCATCAATTTTCAAGCACAAGCGCCAGTTTTTCATTTTAATACTCGTACAATGTCTCAATTTATATCCGAATCATGATTTGACGGTTCTTTTCATCAGTAATGTTGGTCGCTACAAGATTTGTTTTTTTTCTCTCCTTCCTGATAACACTATCGGAAAAAACATTCTCAATGAAATCGTAAATAAATTATATAAACAAACACAATTTCTGAGAATGGCTTATAAATAGGCTTTTAAACCAGATTGCAGCATGCAAACGGTAGGTGATTTTTCTGCCTGATATAACACAACGTATACTGACGCATTTTTCCTCCGAATAACAATTCATTCTTTACTCACCCTGCTCTCATTTATATCTGTTGTTTTACAGGAAGCAGTTGCGCTGTCCTTCTTTGCGCCGCGATTCTGGTTGCGCTGGTCGGGGGTAATTGGGCTCCTGATTTTTTTAACTATGATGACTTCTCTTTTTTTTTTTGTTCTAATATTGAACAGCACTATGCACATTACATTTATTGAAAAAATATACATAAAAATTCAATTTTTATATTTTACAGTTTCGTGAATTAAATGTTAATGAACTCTTTTCTGATGCACATCTTTCTCTGTTGCTTACCCTAACAATTTTAATTGTTAGTTGATTGTTTTTCCTTAAGGTGAATACTTCATTTTCATATCTTTTAAAAGCTTGTATTGTGACAGAAAAGAAGCTGAAAGCAAGCAAATTGAATAAAATTCACCACAAAGTCAAAGCGCCCCAGATTGCACTGAAGCATTTGACGTCGTCCTTCGCTCGACGCACTTAACACGTTTCCTGCGAAGGGACCCACCGGTGGTCACAGAGGGGATTTTAATAAAACTTCTGACGGCTCTGTAGTCGCTCTCTCAATTTTTGTAAACACTTAATAAAAGCTAAATGAACGCACAATCAAGTTAATGTTTGGTATTTTCAAATTACCCATAACAATTGACTTTAAATTTGAATCGAATATTGAACAACTTCGGTTCAGCCAATCGCAGGAAACGTGTAAAGCAAACAGCGTTTTTTTGTACGGGGAAATTTGGCCCGCGGAAATCTTTACGAAGCAAAGTAGGGATGCATTTAAAGCATTCAATGCTAGTAGACTTAATTGTCGCCACTGCGACGTATTATGTCATTCATTTGAATTCATTCATTCATTTGATTAACTGTCGGTTCTTTTTTCATGCATTCAATTTTTTACTGATTCTTTCTTCCAGTTTTCCAGTGTTTTGAGAGGGTCTAGAATATACTTTCGTCTTCAGACATCTCTATAGAAATTGATCGCACGCATTTAGATCTGATGACATTGGAGGCCACTCAATTTATTGTTTTAATGCAACTATGCAATTACTATTTTAAAAAAAATTTCAGCCGTATTTTTTCAGTTATGAGTAGATGGGTAGCAACTAATCAGTGTAAATCATTGATCCAAATTCTCAAATTGTGGTTGTATAAAACAATGTTTGTAAAAAATTAAGAAGTCTACACTTTAACTTTCATCTATATTTTTCTTACTTTCAAAAACACTCGAATTGCTAGAGAAATTAATAGAAAAATTTTGTAACTATTTTATCTTGAGACCCACCTCACATTGTTTTCGATTTGTTATGGATGATAGGAGTCTTGAGGTGTTTCGAAACAGTTCTATTCAATTCTTTATCAGGTACTTCTAGATAACATACTGAGAAAATTGTGACGTACGCAATTCATACGATCGCTCATTCTGTGGACCGGTTAAAATTATAATTAAAGCGCCCTATAAACAGAGCGCCCAGCGATGTGAGGTGGAACACAGTAATGGGAGCAACGAAGCATCAATCCGGCGGGAAGACTGAATTCCCATTGTGATATGATACATCATATCTCGCGTCTATTTAAGATTATTTCTGCGTTATGAAATAAGTGTTGCGACAGGCGTGGGTATGAACGTTGAATCTCCAAAAAGAACTGCGTCGATCGTAATTGAAGATATTATTCGCCTCGAGTTTTCTACGATTTAAACTCTACTCATTCTACGAATATTTCGGAAGCCTTCTCTCAGATTGAAGCTTCTTCATACAACGGCAGCGTCGCTGTCACGAACGGGCTATATCGAAGTCTCTCTTCGAGCAAGCTTTGAGTCTCCAGCAAACTCCACTCAAGATATCTTCAAATTTCATTTTTCTATTTAAAGTGTTATCATATTATATTTAGGAATAATTTCAAAATAGGAATTAATTTATAAGTTATTGATTCATTTAAGCATATTTCCCTGTATGTTGGATGATTTTGATATTTCCTAAGCCTCGTTCAAACGAGAACGTTTGATTCCAATGGTTGCCTTGTTGCCACCTGCCATAAGCGAGGGTAGTTCGGCCTTGGACACTATTAAAGCCAGTGGCGCGTTTAGGCTCGGAGTCATCGCCCATTTGGGCGCAGGCTGACATACTTCTGACTATGAATATCTGAGCCGGATTTTCATGTGTAAATCACACCATAAGCTCTATGAAAGTTACCAATCCAGTGACGATGATTTCTGTGCTGAAGTACCCAAAAGCGACTGAATCATGGCTCGCACAACCGAGTCTCAACCGAGTCTCTTTCGCACTCCCCGTCATCTGCGGCAACTCTCATCAAGCTGAGTATCTCTATTCATTCAATTTATGAAACAGCACTTAATTACTTTCTCACATGTCGTTGCGTGAACGAGATCATTTAGTATCAATTGGAAATGTCATGTACGTCAGATAAGTTATTTAGTTGTAAATTTTAATCTTCATCGAAGTGTATTAATTCCAATTTGTTTTGAAAGGATGCAAGATTGGCAAGAAACGAGTCCACGTTACTATGCAAATCTAAATAAAATTGTAAATATAGTTTGTCTCGTTAGTGGCAGCCTAAAAACTTCACAATAGCGAAAAAATTGAACGTCCGCATGATTAATGAAATAAAATACCTCATGATTCCTGCTATGAGGACATTGGAAAGTCCCATCCGACCTTAAACATCAATGTTAAATAAGCGGATCCCGACAAAATGATGACGAAGCGGTGGAATAAAAACAAAAACATAACAAAATGACACCGCAGCGTTGCAATTCATAATTATAACATTACGTACATAACACCAATGAACTCCCGACTCAACTGCAAAATACTGCTGCTTCTCGCTAATTAGAAAACCGAATTAAGGCTTAACCCATGGTTGAGTTGGCGATCATTTCTTGAAAACATATGGAACCTCAAATTGAATGACCCAACACGAAAACATTCGTCGCTATTCAAAGCGAAATGGTTTAGTTTCAAGTCCTTACCTGCGGAAATGATCGGCGATATGCACGACGACATGTAGTGTTTATCAAGCAGGCTATGGCGCTGACAAACGTTGAAATCGGCCAAATTCATTTGTTAATATCCGAACGGAAAAAAATAAAGTAGTTGAAGCTGTCGTATCTTTCTACATTATCTGGAAGGCTCTTCAGTTTTGAAAAAGCAGCGGTCAAATTTCTGAATGATATGAAATACACAGGTAGTTTCTAAAGAAGTTGAAGGGGACAGCCAAGCATGAGAATGCTTGCTTTGAGGAACAGCTAATACTTTCCTCACACTAGTCTTCTCTACATACAATGCAAAACGACAAAATATCGTGATGTAGAAACAACTTAATTATTGTTCAAGATAGTCTGCTTGAGCATCCAGGAGTCAGGCGTTCTAGATTTAGACAAGCTCAAAACGACCGTGCATTTGATGACTTCATCTCAAATAAAACGCGCAGTTTCATTAATTCAAGCCACCAGGTAATTATGGTTTATTCTAATCGCTCTGAAAAGTAATTTCGCATTCCATGTGCATCGTGAAGAAGATTACGCTTCCTAAATAATCGTATTAACATGAGCAAGTACACGCAAGTAGCTGTCAGATTTCAACGTACGAATTAATAGCACAAGGTCTTAACATCAACTCACCCAAACGCAATGCTCGTGCATTGCTGTCTCCCTTGTGTGCCGCAGTTGCACGAGAGGGCCTATGTATGACAGCGGTCACACCCTGGCCTACTCTCTACATTTATGTTTTGTTCTAGGGGATGTTCTTCAATCCGCATGCTCATAAATACAGAGCTCTTCCATCATAACTACTCGAAAATGCAGCGTACAAAAAACTGAAAACGCTTTTCTTAAATTTCGTAGAAAGATAAACTAATCCTTATGCATTGACAGCACCATTTTCTCTTCATATGGATATGTTGTGGTTTCAAGTAATTATTTGACTGAAATTGATTCATCTCGTCTACTGAAATGTTCGTGATGAGAGTCTAGGGAGGAAACTGATGCGAGCCAAGACCTCATCATGGAAGATGTATTGGCTTACATTAAGAATAGATTGATGGATTTTTTAGAAACTCAATTTGAAGCGATTTTCCTTACTAACACTGGATACTTGCATACCTATATCAGTACTTAACGCTTAGTTGACCTATTTTCAAAAGCTAAACTAGCTAAACAATGGGCTATAATTTCTTCTCCGATTGTTCAGCTGGATGGAACTTTCTCTCATTCGATCTCCTTTTCACTCTAGTCCCAAGTTACAGACTTAAAGAAATAGTCAAATTTTCATGATGATGGAACGGACGGTAGATTACATGATCTACCGTACTTTCTCGTGTATCTCTATTTGCATCTACTGTATGTGCAATTCGTCTTAACTGCTCCTGTACGTTACCTTAACTTCTATTACCTTAACCTCTATTACCTTAACTTCCAATTTCAGAATGCTTAACAGTTTTACCCGATATTAATAGAGTTAAGGGTGGATTGTTGACAGTACAGGAAGAGTTTAATAAATTCTTAACACACGTTAATTGATAAAATAAATATGGTGTCCGTACTTCGTGGAAATTTTATTTTCCCGACCGGTCTTGAAACCTATATCTCCCGCGATAAACGAGGGTTCACTGTATTGTAATTTTTACTTTCTGATACGAGGCAAACTTCTCATCCTCTTCAAAGGATATTCCCATTCGAACTGCCTTTGCAACTCCAAAATCTTTTCTGAGGTTTCTATGCACCTCCCATGCCTGGTTGGTCCCTCACTTTATATTTAGCGTCAGCCAATCGAAGGCCATTTTTCCTCCAGCTTTATGCCTGGACAAGCCCACTTAAAATTTTTTTTTAGCATTTTCCAACCCGGCAACTACATTTTCTCTCAAACTCTTTTGATTTAAAATTCGGAAGTTACGTAAACGTGTTTAATTTTTTTTTAACCCCAAGATCAAAATGACTTTCTAGCGGCTCTCGAGAGAGCTCGTGTTACTATGTCAAACCAACTTCCATAGCCTCATGCAGATCCCTGATCCCAGCAAAAAGGGCAGTGTCGACTTTAATGGCCTCCCTTCGCCGTGGTCTAAACACCGATAGTTTATGATTATACTTCTCAAACTTACTATATATTTCTCATTTGCTTAAACAGAAAAAAATCTTTTTTAACAATTATTCAGGATTCTAGTATCTTACATATGTACGTATTTATTTTCACAATGTTCCTACACGATCGTTACAATTAATGATAAAGAGATGACTCGAGAAAGTTTAGTATTGAATTATTCAGTTATTGAACTCACACAGATATTGATAATTCACTATTTGTAATGGTTTACGATTCAGATACCCTACGTCGTGTTTAAATAAACGTTACGAAGAAGGGTACGTTTGGCCAACGATCACCTTTCGGAAAAGAACCGCCATCAAAAATATATTATCGTCGATACGAGCAGCATGTGCTAAGTTCTACTAACATCGCCCAGAACATCTCAACCAACGGTTTTTTCGGTCGACCGAGAAAGCGTCATTTGAAAGCTACCCCACCTTTACACCCCCACTCTGGAGAACTCTGCGTCCCCCCCATCGTCTTGAAGGAGCTGTAGTGCTAGACACCTCTACTCTATCTCTCTTCATATAATTCAACTCTATTAGTAGACACTTGATGTTTGTTCATTCCGTATTAATACTTGTTAATTAATAGGTGAACGTAATCTAATCTAATTATCTGACGACACTTGCTATTTCCGGTAAATTATTAATGTAAAGAATCGTGAACCAGGACATGTATGTTCCCAATCATAACAGCGTCACGATGGCTGTCCGTCTGCGAGGCAGCGTTGAGGCATTAGCGCCACCGATACTCTGAGTGCAGGACGTGTAGATGCCTCGCTGCCTTCGGGCATGCGATAGCGCGGGCATTTATATTCTTTGGAGCCACTTAATTGAATTATCTATCAATCGCCAATCTGGAATTTGAGTGCAGATGAGTATCATTCTTTCGTGTATCCACAATTACCATTCATTTCTGTTATCTTACGTGTAGGAATCTGCATTGGCTCACAGTGTACGGAGCATTATTCAGTATCTAGGATGTACGCGTAAATCCACATTATGTATTAGATAATATGTGTTTTGCTAACTAATTCGGTAACGAGGCCTCACCCCGATATGTGCTTATTATAGATAAATTCCTGTCCATCGATTGTGTTAACTATTTGAACCAGAAGTCATCGTTAATTTTCAAGTCATCATTTCTATATTAAATAACAAATTCAGAAGCCTGTTTATTTAATCCTTTAAAATTATCGAACATCAGAAAATACCAGAAAAAGACGTCATCGGAAAATGACTTACAAATGCGATCTAAATTCTAACAACGAGGAAAATCATTAAGATGGTAGCTGGACGGAGAAATTTGAGTTTGTTGTAATATAAAATGATATATTCGAATCATACACGCACGAAGTTCATAACATTTCACAATGTGATAACTTTGTCAAATATCCATATTTAACATTGATTTTACTGTTTTAGAACGTAATGAAGGGTTTGAGGCATTTGCAAGTTGATTCGTTTAATACAACAAAAGAAGCAGCTCGCATCCACAGTTTCACAGAAGGGTGTTGACGAATACGATCTCCGAATCATCATTGAGTCGTTCCCGCAAATGCTCGTCATCGCAAACTCTTGAGGCTTGTAGTACCCACATTGAAGCAAGATCCGTTAGGAAATTTACGCACTGCTGTCGAGGTTTGACCGAATATTGATCGATCATGTAGGAAGGGGAAAATATCTATGAAAAATGGATTAATCTGCAAAACCTAATCTTCAAGTAACCATCAGAATATGGACAAGATACTTATATGTATAAGGGTGTGAAACATAAATAGAAAAATAAATATAATCGTGGAGGTTATCGGCACCTCGAGTGCGCTCGCGGGCGAAAAGGAAAGATAACGCCCCGTTGAAGTCGCCGCCGTAGTCAAAGCAGAGTGCCGTCAATCACCGCATCACTGATGAGGGTGGCAGTAAAGTGGCTGTGCACTGGCTGTGTAAAGATGTACACTTTTCCGCTGTGCGAAGCTTCTTAAATAATTGGTACGGAATGTACAGCGCGGGGAAGCGCAGTTTTGCGCTGGCGCAAGGAAGCCTCAGTCGCCATCTAACCTGCTATGGCTACCCGCCGTCACTCGAACGTAACTGCGATGACTTACGATGAGCGAACTTCACAGTATTAATTTGTGCAGAGTCAGATGGCGATTTATAACGAACTACTTGGACGTGTAGTAGGGGCTCGAAGTGTAAGGCTTCATGTTTTAGGTTAGTTTTTCGATCTCACCGCTGCCACTCCAGTTGTTCTGGTCCATATTTAAGATTGATTTTTCGATCCTACCTTTGAGTCATCAGACGCGAATTGAGTTCTTTTAGGAATAATTTCAATGAGATATTTAGCGTCCAGCCACCAGCTTAAAATGAGACCAATTATATTGAAATGATTATACAATTAATGAAATGAAAAATACTGAAAAATGATTGGTTTCGGTAATCGTGGTCAAGTGTTCATGTTATGAGTCATCGCATAATGTATATAAAGCTGAAACCATCATGTACGAGTGAAGCAGCAGAAGACGCTCTAACTGACTCGAACCAAGAGAACGCATTCTAAGGCCAGCAGCAACATCAAATTCTTTTTAAAATTTTCAAAATTTTACCCTAACCACTCCGAAACGAACAACCACACCTCACCAAAGATGCCAGATGCCGAGAGAGGTTCTTTTGTTATAATCTTCAAATGCCGTTTTGATAAATTCTCGTAAATAAATAGTATTAGATATCAACATAAATTGAAATAAATTTGTATTTATATTGCAAATACATTTTTCAAAATGTAATTTTCAAATGACTCTACTTGCTTTTTAGTCTCTATTTTAACTGTCACGTTACCGTCACGCAATGGTTTCGTGATTCTTTAAGGCCTTCATGATTCCTGCTTGAATACATGGCCTTAAAGCATAAGAATTTTTGATTGAGTACAGTCAAAGCCTCGCCGAGGTGGCGGCACTCGAGAGAGGACAGTGGCTCGAGAAGATCGTTGTCTCCATGATGCGCCTGCTCTTCGGGCATGCGAGGGTTTTCTTAATAAAAATCACTTCATTGTAATCAAATCTGAGTGACGTGCTAACAACTTATAAGCACTTGAAGTTCCCACTTCAATCGTCAACCATAACGCACGAGCAAAGTAAGTGCCAATGCTTACTTGTGTTCACGAGAGCCCTATTGATGCCATCTAATTTTACGCGGAGGATGATCGTTGAAGCATGAGATCGTCTTAGATTCGATTAGTATTAGCTTTGATACACAGAATGATTTTAAATGCATTAGGTTCATTATGGTTTATTAGACGTTTCTCAGTTACGCTAGGTAGTTCTAGAATTCTTTCCTTTAGGCAATACATCATCTATGTTTCTCCGGTTTTCTTAGTTTCCCGATGAGAATGAAGTTGTGAGTTGTCGATGACGTTATAAGTGGCGATGATGATGATGTGGACGCTATCAATTACCTTACCATTCAAATAAATATCTGAATAAACGTTGTTTGTCTCATAAGAGACTGGTGGCAGCTAACTAAATAATTATTAAATGAAACACAATGATTGATGTGATGAGGAAATTAAAAAGTTCAATCCGATCTTGAGAATATGATAATTATATTTGGTGATTTGAAATGAATTGCAGAATGTTTATCTATCTTGTGAATGATTAATGAAATGTACTGAAGTGTCGAGAAAAAGGTCATTATGGCGAAGATCAAAATTGGACCTTGGAATAGAAAGGAAGATATAACTTGAAACGAGCTCATGATAATGGAGTGCACCGATGAAATAATCTAGGATATTCAAAAAGCATCACAACAATGATGGGAGCGAAAATGGCATTTAAGTGTGTTTCATTGATTAACAATCCCCTAATCTTGACGTGCTCGACACGCTCCGTGAGACCAAGAGAACCAAGTATGGGAAGCGTTGGTAGTTTGAAATTTTTTTTACCAGAAACAGTCCTCCACGACCAAGTAGTTATAATTATTCTAGCCTGCACTCACAGACAAAATCGGTGTGCCAAACGTATACCAATTCATGCAATTCTCATGCCTCTACTGTTGCCAGAACCTTTAACTCATGTCATCCATACTTTTCCGATGATTTATTTATCTAAAATATTCTTATTCCTCCTCCCTTCAATTTCATTCCTACATCATTCTCAAATTGTTCAATTGTGTACTTTTACAAATGAAATCACTCGTTCGCATTTCTAAAATAGAGGAAAGCATTCCTTAAGTAAATTAAGTGCAATTCATTCAGATTGAGATCCACGATCGCGTACTCATATAAGTTTGAAAAATTTCTGTTTTCTTACAGGGGCCGTTTAACACTCCCGGTCATGAAATATTCACATTTCCAGGAAGTGGAAAAACAGTTGCTGGATTTACAGAACTGCGTAGGAAGCCTCATGCAGCAAAATTTGTTTCTGTGTTGAAAAAAGTTTTCGACCATCCTGAGAACCCCAGTCTGGAGATTTGATTACCTGGTCAATAAACCAATTACATTGATCACTCTTGGTACAACACTGGTGTGGAGCACAGACACTATCTTACAAGCTATCGAATTGAGAACTGATATTATACAGCAGAACTGAACCATGTAGGTGAGTGTTTCTGAAAAAAATAGCTTGATTGACATCCCATCTAAATGCCATGGATTAATTTGTGCTCTCATTTCAAATTGAAACCGGCATTTCTAAATTTTGTTTCACATCTCCCGCGACATGTATCACAATGAACTAGCATTACGCTTATTTCTAAACTTCTGAAAACTATAGGTTATGATGGTGAAGTGTGCAGCAAGGCATATTCCGACACAACGAAAATAATTTGGCCTACTGTACGTTGATCAGCATTTAAGGGATCGTTTATAGGAATTGTAAGCAAAAGTTTCATTCCCAACAAGATAAGTATCTATGCTGGGGCTATAGTGTACAAATGACATGAGAAGAAACTACTTTTACTATAATAATATTAGTAGATACTAATATAATAATATAATAATATTAGTAGATACGGAAATGAAGGTAAACCGAATGTAAATGTTTTCCCGGTATTGGTCGCATTCCATGTTGACCTGTTGGAAGCTTGGATATCAAAATTAGGAATGCATGAGTGCTGACGGTAAACGAAGAGCTATATAGGTATTAAAAGCCTATTTGTAGCCTATTTAAGGACTTCGTTCTACTTATACAATACAGTTTTATTTATACTCACCCGTTTTTACAATAAAAGTCTACTGAAGTAGGCGCAACAAATCGTGGAAGAAGAAAGAGAAAAACTAAACGTAAGTCCTATCCCGCAGCAGAACAGGAAAGAGAAAGGAGTGACTGATTTACGAAAGACAATTATTGAAGCATACTCAGGCTGCTGCCGAGAGAAAACAAGAAGAATTAGAAGAATATGGAATATTAGAAGAATATGGTGACGAAAACCCAATAATCATTTTTAAACTGACACCACAAATTCCTACAACAGGGTACTAAAGTAAATTAATCTAGCTTCTAAGTCGCATCTGAATCTACTCAAACATAGCCCCAGTTCTATTTTCTGATCAATTAAATTTATTGATACCAGATAAAAACATAATGAGCATCCATCGTGAATGAGATACTTTCCTTTTTCACAGCCACATAATGCGTTGTCGTTAGTTAGTTCATAGTTTTGGAGAAATTCTCATGCACTTACTGTTTAACTTATAAAAATTCATGTTTCTATCTTAGAAGATTGAGCTCAGTTTAGAGAATAGCTCTAAATGTCTAAACATTAACCTATCTTGTAGAATGTATTTCAAAGTATAGCTGCAAGATTGCGTATGAAATCACATGAAAGAGATGTTCGGTTATTTAAGGTAGGATAATTTTCCGAAACGAACGCATGATCAGGGGAACGTAATGTTAGTGCACCCTCGAGTAAGATTATTGCAATCGGACGTAAATACAGTGAAGGCTAATTCTGGCTTGCTGAGTACTTGAGGTGTGACAACTCGACCGCTGCATGCAAAACCCCAATTCTTCTTCTGAGGTACTTTCGCTGTAAGATGGAGAGGTAAAAACACTATGACCACAGACCAGCTTGAAATTCATGACAAACTGGAGAAGTTGAACTGCTGTTTACACTGGAACAATTCTAAGAAAGAACCGTTTTGCAGAGTTACTGTGCCTTGCTCAGGGTAAGATTGCGAGAATATGAACATTGAGAGGGAAAATGTTTTCTATTTTAAAAGGAAATATCCTGCACTGGTGTGCTTAAATTGTAATTGAAGTACAATGGAGTACTGTGTAGAGTTATTAAATGATAACCACTTGAGACAAATCAAAATTCTACCTGACGTATTTGAAAGTTTTTATTTTCTGGACAAAAGCCGAACTGCAAAACTTTTAATTTTCCGATTAATAATCCTTTTTCTGAAATAACGTGCTGTAATTTTTCATCCTCACAAAAACTGGTCTCTAATAGCCCCTCCAGAAGTAACTCTCAGCAAGAACAGAGGCATCTGACGATGGTCCGCACTGACATGCACAGTTGGAGTATGCTGTGTGTATTGTCTTGTCATTTGTGAGATTCAAAGCTTATCTCCGTGCAGTTCTACCAAATAAAAGATTATCAGACTCTGAGGAAGCAACTCAGAGGGGAAGTCAATTCCCTGCATTTTGAGTGAACATTTGAATAGCGAGCAAAAGTTTCAAATGATATGTGCTTGAAATTTCTAACTGCCAAGTAATTAGGGTAAAGATGCGGCGAGTGTAAAATGAATAAACTGTATATGCGATTCAAATTTTATAAAAAAGGATGAAGAGGCTTTACGTAACGAATGATTTGAAGTAATGGATGTTTGAAAAATCATTTTATATCATTGAGATCCGGACAGGAAAGACTTCAATTTCATTGTGTCGGATGTAATCGATAGTGAAAAAGTCGCATTTGTACATACTACTTTACGATGTTCAAGAACATATTGCGGAACCTCGGAATGCTGGAATAATTTCAGAATAAGGATGCACTTCATGGACTCACAAAATAAACAGTATCGTTGAAGAGGTTGTTCCTTATCCAGCAAAAAAAATTCAATTTATTTTTGCAGAGCATATTCACAACAAATATAATGATGGAAGGATGCGCTTGTCTTGAAAAATTAATTGTAACATTCCAACCCTCATCTTATTAAGAATGAACAATCAATTCGCGAATAAATGAGGTCGTTAGTACTTTATAACAGATTGATAAACAACAAATCAAACTAAACACTGAGAGCATCTTCAATTAGCAGACTAATATTACTGAGAGAAGATTCGCAGAAGCGTTCATACTGAATGCTCTTTAGATATCTCTTCTTTATCCTGTCTACCGAGAACTATATTGAATTCTTACTGTTAGCATTTACACACCAATGATTACATAAACCTGATACATATCGCAAATATATTCAGTTAAACACAAATTTACAACTAATAATTTATCATTTTTCCTCACAGTTGTATGTACAAAGCGACGTATAGGTCAAGCAAGCCTGCATCAGCTGGTGGCTACAGAAGGGATAGCGTAAATTGTAACTAATCTCGTACAGAACTTTTCGTAAAAAATAGAAAGAAAATGAGGTAAAGTACTTAAGAAAAAGGATGAAACATTGACTCCGTTGTTTCCGTTTCAAATATTTCTCAAATGATGGCTTAGGGCTACACCTCCAGCGCGTAGCTCACTGCTTTTAGCAAAATCACTTACTTTTCTCATACGGCGAACATTTATTCGCAATTTTACATTTCATGGGAGACTATTTCTAAAGGCCCTTAATCTTGGTACAATTCATTCTCTTTAACCCAAAGTTTTGAAGAAAAAATTGAATACTAGGAGATCAAGTAGAATATGTCAAAAAAAATATCTCACAATGCGAATTAAAGTACCCATGTAGGAGAACTATATCTCTTGAATAATTAAATAACTATTCTTAGTAAAATTATGATTTTCACTTTAATTTGAAGGATTTTTAGACGTTATCACAACCTGAATAGCTGGAATATTTTGAAATATTTCATAAGATTGGTAAAGTTTCAATCTGAACGCAATTGGGGGCCCAGGTTATTCCTCAAGACCGTGTTACTCAAATATGCAAGCTCCTCAATTGCGTGTAGCATTCGTACACGCTGAGATCTATCATAAATATTGTCTAAGCACAGGGCTTGACTTGGTCATCCATCAGTTTAGGGTGCAATGAAACTTGACCATCCATCGTGTTCAGTGACAGCTCTAACTGCCACTCCTTCGCAGCCTTTTTGATCGATTGGCCTTCGAAGTGGCACTTACTCTGACATTCGTGCTTCTCTGGACCGGTGTATAACACTGCTTGTATACCTCTGAATTATGGGTCATCTCTCATTATGTTCTTGCAGGCCAGAACGATGGATTGCAAGCTGCATTATGCTAGCTAGCACTAAGCATTCTCTAGAATTTTAGAATTTCTCTTTCCATTGCATGTTCAAATTTTAGTTTTAGAGCATAGATGAAAATTCTGCTCTTCCGTAATGTCTCAAATGGAGTAAATTATCTGTTTTACATCAGTTGAAAATACAAGCAAATCTAATGGTTTCTTTTTTTCTTCTAAATTGTATTTCAAACTTGTGAAGCATTCTTTGCGCTTATACAGTATGGACCATAAAAAAGTAAACCTAACTTTAAATATTAATAACCTGGGATTAAGATATTTTAGTTTGATTTGTTGCATTACACACAGAGGTATGAATCTTGAACACGAAGCTTTAGGTCTTTGAATAATAAGGTCTAAGTCGTCTGAAAATGTACTTTTAAGTGTAAATTTCCAAGTGACTAAACCCATCATTATGCAACTAACAAAGGAGCAACGCATTTTTATGAACAACGTCTACACGATAACAAAAAGTTTACAGGAAGTTCGAAATACATTAGAACAGAGATTTCCTGAAAGAATCTATTTTTGTTTCGCATTATTAAGTAGATCGTTATAAATCGCTTTCTTAAAATAATATTACAATGACCCTTTAACTTTTGTGTCATTCATGACATTGAAATGCATTTACAGCTCACATTTTTACAACTATTATTTATCACATTACTGATACAACCAATTTTAATGTAACTTAGCATTTTTAAGGAAAACATTTTAAGTTTTAAGTTCTAACGTACTGATGCACTGTAATGCTTGACACTCGCCAAGGAAAAGAGATGATTAATGAAAGTGCCCTTAATCCCAGTCTTTTGCAGTAATTTACTTCCCATAAGCAGTTCCGATTTCGGCTTAGGGAAACGCCGAAGCGTGTCAGCTATACCTCACACCATTAGCGCGCCTCGTTTTTACATGTGTACTAGTACATTACGTCCAATGTTAACAAGATGAATGAGTAGTCAAGTGCTGACACTAAAATTGAAACCGAGCATGAGCTGTTATAAACAACGCAGTCGTAAAAATTGGAGTGTAGCTTATTTAGTGCACCTTGAGCCTTCGTGTTAATATTGCGAATCTGGAGAGCCTTTTATTATAGATGCTGATTTTTATCAAGGTGTTGATGAAGTTGATTAGCAAGAATAAAAGTTAGCTTTCTACCACGTGATGAGAAATCATCAAACAATATTTTTGAAATGAAACAAATGTTGAAGGTTTCTAGCATAACATCGTGAATTTAAAAACAATTTTCCACTCTCCCACTTGAAACCATTATTCGATTACTCCATTGTACAGTTGTTTCGCGTGTTATAGATTAAACATAATTAAATGCATTAGAATATTTTAATGAAACTTCATTGAAGTCACTTAGCTTTTCGGGCCCACTGGTATAGTTATTAAATATTTTCAAAATTAATACTCATCGCTTAGCATAATTGACTCTATTTTGATGCCTTCTAGCAACACACTATACGTTTTATATTTCTGTAACGGCGTAGAACGTCTTGTCTCTTTTTAATAATGTTTCATTTAATTTCTCTCCAAAACACTTTGCAGCTTGTTGTTTAATGCATTTTACGTGTTTTTAACAACAGTGTGAATCCTGCTTCTCAGGCGTTTTTGAACTCTTTCCCCTCCAAATGGCTGAACATTTCATTCATTTTCCTAAAAATTCTGTGTTTATAAACTTTTCCCTTACCATTTAGTGTGTCTTGCCTAAAGTAACAGAGTGTATCAATCTCCCTTGTTACGGTAAACATAGTTTACATAATAGTTTTAAATCGACACATTGAATCTTATTTCCCTATTAAAATTTTTCAACTTCTATAACAGCTCAATGCATCTTGCCCCTATCAAACGACGCGACGAATCACTTCTCTCTGGTAAAAAATTGAAGAAATATTATAAGGATGAAAAAAAAAATCATTCCAGTTTGCTAGGCCATGAGGTCAAGTGAGTCGATCAGTTAACTTCTCAATGCTACTAAAAATCAACCGATGATAGGCATCCTTGACCATGTGCGAAGTTTCTTTTCATTTTTGTACCCGATAATTTATAGTGCGTTAGGGACCTGTTATCGGTTATTGAGATTAAACGGTCTAGTATTAATCGATGGTCAGTTTCAAGAGTAAGGCAGTAAATCAACCAAAAGCTGTATTGATACATCGAATGGACAGGGTGGCGACCTCAGCACGTAGCAATAAGGCTTTCATTTGGCGCTATCTGCGTAGAGCGGTGGCGTTGCGGTGACACTCCATCACGGCTCACTATCACTCACGACAGTTAGTGTCAGTGAGACGAGTAACGAGCGCCAACTGGCTGTAACTAGCGCGCCAGTTAGCCAAGCAAGAAAAACTGCAACGCAGCAGCGCTTTTAAAACGTTATTATTCGTATTAATGGCTGTGATGGCGAAGATACGACTGCTATTTATGAGCTGACGGCATGCAAGGTGCCGCGGGTGTCCCGCCCCACCAGCTCCTTTATGGCGACTCCATCACTGATAGAAAACATGCAAACGCTAACGAGACAATATTCGCAAGTCTTTGTCTCGCTCACTCAACTGCACACGGCCGGCGCGCATTTTGCGCGGTCGCTCTGCACGCACCGAGTTGGGCGACCTGTAAACTCGGAACACACGCTCGTCTTGTCCTTGTCCACGCACATCTGTAAATAATACGAGTTTTTAAAAAAAAATTATGTCACGGTATCACGTTGTAATACAATCTTGTGGCATTTATGATGCTATATATTTTGAGCAAGAAAAATAAGTATCGAAATTGAATCGTAAATAGCAAATGAAAATTGGTCGTATATTTGTTGAAAAATTGAATACCTGTTTATTGAAAAAGTAAATATTTGACAGCAAGCTGATGAAAGCTCCAACATCCACATTTGTTTAGTAAGATTATAAGAACAAATGAGTCTTCAGCGAACGCGTTTTCCCCAGGTATTTCACCCTTAACTGCTAATTAAGCGACTACTGCCAACCATTCTCGAAGTTAATGAGTGAGAGTGTGATAGAGCTGTAGTATTTCTTAGCACCTCACCTATGTATGACTCAAGCAGTGCGTTACGTGTATCATGGTGTCTTGTTCTCTGTATATCTCGAGCTAATCTTAATATGTGTTGCCCTGATACAATGCAAATAAATCGTCATGTTCATGAAATTCAAAGGCAGTTATACTCAGTGCATCGCATTGTGCTCGGAGATTGTACACACTGTACGTGAAGTGTAATGGCATTTATGTTTATGGAATGCAAGGTATCGGACTAGAACATTTACTGCATGCTGCTGTAGCTCATTTTAGTATAATGACAATCATTATTCAAGGGATCATCATCATGATTGCAGCCCATGAAAGTCTCAAATTCGAGATACTGTCTTGTGATATCTAGGGCAATCGCCTCATCACGAAAATACTACAGTAATCTTAATCTTCGTAGTTTTAATTTAATTAGAGGTACCCTAACCTATTCTATCTCGAATTATTTTCACTACCTCTTTCTTAACCTACCATACCTAAGTTAACCAAATCTAACCTATCCTGACAAACTGAATTGTTTT
The DNA here is from genome assembly GCA_014220935.1 of Platorchestia sp. MABIK. Classification (NCBI taxonomy): domain Eukaryota; kingdom Metazoa; phylum Arthropoda; class Malacostraca; order Amphipoda; family Talitridae; genus Platorchestia; species Platorchestia sp. MABIK. Next base: position 45,692 of record JACJUY010006614.1, read on the forward strand.
CGTCTGAATTTTGAAGGTTCTGTTGATGAAGACGTCTAAGCTTATCATTGAAGGTTTAACTCATCATTGCAGAGGCATTCGAATGAAATTTGACTGAAACATTTGTGTATAATACTTTTAGTGCACCAATCTAAACTTTACTATGTGAATGAGCGCGAGTAATTGTCTATAGAGCTTAACTATTCGTGACAGATGTCCGTGGCCAGTCTTCCAGTGGCCTATTTTAGGTTAGGCCAATTTTTCGATTGCTTATTTGATTGTTCAGTTACATCTTCTTGATGAAGAAATCTTAAGCGCTTCCTTCGCCAATCCATGCACAGCACAATATTTTTAAATGACACACCTCGTGAGTGATAACAAAATAGAAAACAGCAAATGATTCACAGAACACGGGACAAAACATCATGCATGTTCACGCCATATTTTAGCTAGATTTCTCAAGGCTATTACGTTAACGTTTACTAATGCGTCAGGCTCAGCGCGGGGTGGAGAGACACGCGTTCTTGAATACCTCTGCGTTACGGCGGTATGAGCTAAACATTCACATACCAACTTGTCCATATATCTATATATATATATGAACTTGAAAACGAGGAATATTCCAAGTAAATTTTTCATATTTAATGGGAAAACGTTTTGGAGTCCAGCTCCATCATCAGTTCATAAAAGGACAAATCATCATGTCTGAAATAAAATAAAAAATGCTGGAGACAAAAATTAGAAGATATTACGAAAACCAAAATATGTTAAGTCAAAGAAAAGGAAAATTGACAATATTGCTATCTCGTTTCTACTTGCAACGGGTGTGAACTGTCGGTATTGTTGAGGGCCCGTTTTCGTTTAAAATATGTAACGACGCTAAAATCCTAGGTCATAAGAAGTTGAGGCACAATCTAAGATTTTGATGGTGGTAGAGAATATCGGTACGTTACATTTTTCGGCGTGATTGCGCACTGCGGAGTGAGAGGGGTGTGCTAATTGGGTCCCAGTATGGACGCTTCTACCCCGATGCTCTGCCACTCTGGCATAAAAATTCCGTGCCATCATGCCGACGTACGATGATGTGCACTGCACACAACTGTAAGAATAAACCAAAGAGGCTCGCATATCAATCGGAAGCGTATCCTTGAACCGGAAAAACGATGCCACCTTAAAATTATTAACAAGAGCGACGCTTAACTGAGACTGACTGCCTACATATTCATTAACGTTTGCTGATGCGTCAGGCTCAGCATGGGTTGGAGGGCGACGTGTTCTTACATACGCGTAGACGTGCATTAACACATCTAGAAGTTAACGTGAAATACATACAGCGTAGTAATTAAATTATTTAGCACCCAAATAGAATTTGACATTTTCGTTAAATGCTTTAAATTTTAAACTTTACCATGATCTTAGGTTTAAGATCAAGGAAAAGTCAGTGAAATAAAAAGTTTGGAGAATAAATGTTCCAACATAATTATCTACTATCACAATCATCAAATCCTTCTAAAAACATTTTGATATTCGTTCATTGCTATTCGGTAATATAACCCTCATTCTGTTTCACAATTTTAATTTTGCTTCTGCTGCTTACAATGAACTTTCTTGAAATACTTATCGACATCCATGAATTTTTGCGGTGGCAATACTTTCAAATGGTCAAAATAAATGAATAGATTTGTGTGTAAGCTTGTAGCTTCAGGTGCTCTCAAAAGTATTTAAACGGGTTGAGGTTACGATAATGAATTGACCCGACAAGAATATCAAACTCAATATTGATAAAAGTTACACAGACTGTTTAACAAATGTTGCGGATCATGCGTGGTCTCCTTGAAATACAACTTTTTAAGTATCGAAGATATCGTGATTTTTCAATGAAAACATTGCCCTTCCATAAATATGTCTTCTTTATCAATGCCAATGACCCAGAAGCACGTTGATGGGAAATGTTCTGGATTCAAATTCCATCCAGCATCATCCACGCGTTGCTGATGAGGGCGAGAAAGTTATCCCGAAACAAGCCACGTAACTTTACAGGTTGGGTATTTACCGCCAGGAGAACCGTTAACGCATTCTATAATGAATTATGCACAATTTGGGAACACAAGTGCACCGCGTTGTGCATTAACAGGACTTCAATGAAATGGAATGCAGGATTTAGAATGAAGTATGCAGCATTTTAATAGTGTATGCAGAAGAAAGTAATTAATAGGAGAAAAAAGAAAATATTTAAATGGGAAAAAATATACCAATGAAAAGTAAGTTCAAAATAATTACAAATCTTATCTATACCGATAAATAACAACTCTACAAATTCACTTTACTTTTTCTACCAACAAACCATTCAGCATTTTGAAGTGTAAAAGGAGAACCGTGCGTTTGACTGAAGAAATTTTGGGAACATTGATGTGGAGTCCCAACCGCAGACACGTTCCGCTCTTTGGGTCTGATCATACCGTACCTCGACATTTTACACGTCAATCAAGGTAAAGTTGCAGACAGACATCTATTAGAAGAAGCTTCTATTGAGTTATGTAAAGAACTAAAATTGTACTTAAAACACTTGCAGGTTTTATCTGCGCTCCATACGCTGAACATTTATGCCTGTATCTACTCAGTTAAAAATCCTCACCCTCATCTGCGCAGATAAACATCTTGCGTAGCGTAATCCAGCAGAGTAGGTCACCGCAGCTTAGTGAATGGGGGCCGAAGTTGTCGTGCGGCACTTCGAAACTGCGTCGCTTCACGCGGGTCTTTTACTCCGCAGGCAGCTGCTGAGCTGCGTCCATTTTTGCGCAACCGCAGCGGAGCGGCGGCGCAGTGAATTGCGTGAACCACATATTGTGTTGTTCGGTACCCTGCTTCGCTCACGGCAGGAATTTTGAGAGAATTTTGACTCATCCTGTTTTGTGGTGGTAAAATCGTATTCTAGCCTATATTTCTTAAATTTTTCGTGCAATTTAAAGGGTAAATGTATGTAATTTGTTATAGTTTACTTTTGTTTATTTGAAACCACAATAACTGTTGTCTAGTATGGGAATAATGTCATTCGTGATGGAATTGTTTTTCTGTTAATATTTTTCAACTTTGAACATAACTGCTGTCGACAATTAAAGAAATTTTCAAAAATCATTATATCCCAATTGAAAATTAAGGCCGTATCGCCGGTGGAACAGCGTTGGCAATACGGTTGTTTTTTGGTTGGAATACGCGCGGTTTAGAGGTTAAATGTCCCCGTTATCGGATACAAAATCGCCCGCGAATCACCCGTGACCCGCCTTCCCTACTGGCCGTGTACCGCTTCAGAACCAGATTCGAATCGCGGCTCGCCGTCCATGGATTATAGGTTAAAAAATCGCTCTCGGTTGCACGTGCCTCGCCTCACGGGGTGTACAATATTGCACTGGAAGCTTTGGATCTTACAATATTTTCACACTTAATGCATTGTGAATGTATTGACCCAATAAGCTCAGTTCAATATTGTAGATCCAATGAGATCGATGCACGTGCAACTGGGAGCTCAGGTACATAAAACAATACATTAGAAAGAACAAGGAATCCCACTCTTTCTTTAACTTTTATTAAAAAAATTAAACATTCTATGCAATGAAATTTACATGAATATCTTACTTCCATTAATCACAGCCTTCCCACCAATGGCACACCAAAATAATTTAGGAATTAAACATAAAATCACAATCCGCTTAAAATGCTGCATGTAACAAACAAATATCAACTACATAAACATAAGGATGGGAATGAAATTTCCATATCACAAAGTTCCTTTCAACCCTCGTTTACATTATAGATTAGATTATTGGGTAATTTAAGCCTCCCCATCCGCAACAAATACGATCTAAAGAAAGGAAAAGGAAGGCACCATTTAGAATGGAGGCAACATGTGGACTACGTTTTGGGACATATGTGTACCACTAAGTAAATTGCTCATTTGCATACCGGCGTAAATTAATTGTATTTCCATGATTTCATCAACTTTTTTAAAATTGATTTTTGCACAC
>JACJUY010006615.1:0-17467 GCA_014220935.1 Platorchestia sp. MABIK
CGATTTAATTAAGTTCGCTGATAATAGTCGCCAAGGAAGTGAAGCACCCCCGCCATTGCTCTGCTTTGTCATAAATTTCCAGCGTAATTGCCTTTTAGGCTTGGTTAAATTAATAAAAGCCTTTGTCCTTTATTGTGCAAGGTATTGGCTGTCTTGCATAGGACTTCAGCAACGAGCAATGGCTGGATTTGCGACAGTAGATAGGTAGTGGCATGTTAGCAAAGGCAAATCAGAAAGTAACTATCAGAACAGATAAGTTGGAGTGGGTGTGAGAAAATATTAAAATTAATTTTTCCCCAAAGACATTGCTAGTGTCCATTAAAAGTTTGATTCAGAAATAATCCACACCTCATCTCTAAAAACACAGCTGAGGTGACTTAGAATAGAATTTGTAATGTCAACACATATGTTAAAACAAGATCTTACCAACTTCATCATTTTTGACTATTTCATGCAGTTGGAAACTACTCTCTTTGATGCCTTATATGTAATAACTTTTTATGTCTAAAAATATAATACTAATATGCATGTACAAATAATTTACACAAACAAATATATTACTAGAAAGTAATTTCCTGTAGTGATTACACAAGGTTATACTTTCCGCCAGAGGAAAGTCACTTTGAAAATTTACATTTACACTCACACAAATACAAATAATTATTATCCCAACATTATGAAAATTGTATGAACAGTGATGTGTGTACTCAAACGCACATATGAAAAGCAATTTTTTTTGTAAATGCGCAGGGAAAAATTTTGGAATCTCACGTTACCAGTGAAACACATCAAAATAACTTAAAATACCAACACTAAGGAAATTAGATCTTGGTCCACATATTATTAGCAATGAAACAATTTCAATGTTGAGACCTTAATACTTTGAAGCAATCTAAACAGTAACCAGTACCAACGCTCAAACTTGGACCACCGCAATGAACAAAAGCGAACCTTGACATTACGTTAACTCAATTGCAAGTTGAAAATCACGAAGGTTCCAATAATTTTTCTATGTTGGTCAACTAATTTAAAAATATGGCATTGATAAAAGCTGTGAATTTATAAAGGTATGCTTTGAATTTTTTTGATATGTTCGTTTTTAATCACTTCACGTAAAATGATTTTATTAGAAAATAAATCATTAAGGTTTAGGATTGTTACGAACACGAACGTGATAAATAATTGTACTCTCGTATTCTAACTCTTTTACAACGAGAAATATTTCAAAGCCTGAGTTATAAAATGAGTAGGTAGAGCCTGAAAAAACATTTAGTTTACTGGAATCAAAATATAATAGCGCATGAATGAGATATTCAGTAGGAATGTTCACATTTTATATATCAACCATTGTAATCCTGCATTTTTTAACTTAACAGTTTTACCTCTAATATAAAGTACAAAGAGGTAAAATTAAAACATTTGAAGCATAAGTTAAAGAATTTGAACTTCATATTAAAATGTAAATAATTAAAATTTTTAAATATCAAAAAATTATTCATGAAAATCCAATTGAAATGTCTCAGATTCGAATTAAAGTTTTCACTTTGCCGATAAAATAACTAAAGCTCAAATTACATCATGTGAAGGTTACGTAAACTAATTCATGTAATTTCATTTGACCACGAGTAATACATAACATACTTTTATCTGACTTGTCCTTGATTAAACTTAGACATGGGCTATCTATCATTGCCGTTAATATCAAATTATGAAGTATAGTCTGAAAAATAACCGTCGTTTTACCGTTGTATTTCTACGGTAGGAATGACAGTCAGAAATCGACGGTAAAAAACGGTCATCATCGTCGACGGGCATTTTCAGCGTCTAAAATTACCGTTGATCAGCGGTAATATACATGGTGTTGGTGGAACTCTTGGTACAAACTTCGGCTACTGGTAGAAAATACAAATTTAAACACCTTTTCATCAGTAAAAAAATATCGAAAAACGCTTAGTTTTTTAATCATTGGGCTTAACAGTTTTTAATGCTGCGCTTCAAGAACTCACGGCGATCCTAGTAACCACATGCACTAATGTTCAATAATAACACACGAGGGTAATGAAAAACGTTAAATAACATGAGGTACTTTAACAAATAATAGAAAGTAACGCATCAAAGTAGGTGTTCAAAATTTCGACCATTAACATCGAAACACGCACGACACCTTCGTCGAAGCGAGTTGCGTACGTTGCCAAACATTCCTGGGTTGTCAGCGATATCTCCAGCAGCGACTGCAATTCGAGCGACAAATACTTCTTCCGACTCCAAAGGTGTAGCATAAATCAGAGATTTCAAGTGCCCCCATAAGAAAAAATCTAACGGAGTCAAATCAGGTGGTCTCGGTGGCCAGGACACAGCACCACCACGACCAATCCATCGATTTGGAAATTGTTGGTCAAGAAACCGTCGCACATTTAGAGCACAATGTGCCAGAGCTCCATCGTGTTGAAACCAAAGTCGTCTACGAATACCTAATGGCACATTTTCCTTAAACCAGGAAGGACTTCTTCAAGAAAGATTTTGTACACATCTCCAGTAAGACGCTCTGGCAGAATGTAAGGACCAATGAGTTGATCGTGCACGATACCTCCCAAACATTGACAGTGTAGCGATGTTGGTGATGACGTTCATGAATGACATGAGAGTTGTTCTGCTGCCATGAGTGAAAGTAATGATAAACAAAAATTCCATCTCGGCCGAAGGTTGCTTCATCCGTAAACAACACACACTCGGCAAAATTGGCATCTTCTACCCCCCGATCTAAAAACCACTGCGCGAATCGCTCACGAGGACCATAATCAACGGGAAGGAGACCCTGGACTCTCTGGAAGTGAGACGGATGATAATTATTCCGGTTCAGTACATGCCACACTGTACTATGGTCACGAATACCCGAAGATGCTGCTGCGGCACGGGTGCTCGTACGCAGGTTCCTACGGAAATGTTCCAACACTTCTTGCTCTCGATGATAATTTATTGGGCGACCAACGTCTACTCTGTTTATCCTGAAACTGCCGGTTTCCGTCAATCTTCGGTGCAATGAAGTGAATAATCGAGGATCAGGGACTTCTCGATTAGGGTAACGTTCGTGATGGATTCTCGAGGCACGTCTTGCATTACCATTAGCAGCACCATAAGTGAAATGCATGTCTGCCATTTGTGCATTTGTAAGGCGATACATCTTACCACTTCAGTGCCACGGTGCTAACTGACAAAAGATACACATACGCTTCTCACCAAGGGCCGCTAACGTTGACTAGGAATTTCTAGAAATTTCCTGAATCTGCGAATTAATGTTTTAAACTGTAAATAAAACATGTTCGATTCTGCCTACACTTGTTCATTCTAATTCCCAATATTGCCCTTATTCGTGTCTGTTGCGAAATCGATGTGTTCTTGTAGCGTAGCATTAAAAACTTCTAAGCCCAAAAATTAAAAAACTAAGCGTTTTTCGATATTTTTTTACTGATGAAAAACTGTTTAAATTTGTATGTTCTACTAGCAGCTGAAGTTTGTACCAAGAGTTCCACCAACACCCTGTGTATACCGTCGGAATGCTTCGATAAACGATAAAAACCGATCATAATTACCGTTTCGCCGACGAAAAAATTCGGACTGGGTTGTAGTTTTTCTGTTTGGTCCCAGCTTGCGAAGGGTAATGATTTCTTTATTCGTCATGAGATCGTCTGGCTTGATGTAAGTTTTGGGGTGAACTCTGCCGTCGCAGTCTCTGCTGTTTTTTTGTTAGTCTTCTTTTTCTGGACAACAAAGGAATTTGTAATGAACTTCCCTGACTCATTCATTTCATAATTACGTCTTTCTTTTCAGATAAAATAGCTTTCAAATTCCTAACAAAGCATACAGGGAGCACAATTTTTCAGTTTTTCACATCACTAAAGGAGTCGCTTGCTCCGGCAAACCAGCCGGATTCAAGATGGAACTCAAAAGTGAACGTTTTCTGGCGAAGTGTAACGTCCTACTTGTACGTCACAGAGGAGACTAGATGAGGTGATATTCCATTCTTGATGAGGTGAGATACCATCCCAGATTAAATTTTATTCCTGAGTATTTCGGCTCACTATGTAACCCAAGGCCTCCAGAGACCTCCTGGACCAGGTTGGTTATATAAGAAATTTGCAACTAAATTACATACATCAAATGGTCCAGAAATACCATGTTATTTTATAACTCATCACAAACGAATTTTAATTTGTCTCAAATAGTATTGACTTGGCCTAAAATATTATAAACTGCCCTACATGAAATTGGATTTGTAATGATTGAAATTCCATTTGTCATAATTGAATCAATGTCATTGTCGTGGAAGACATTTGTAACATACATGTGCACTTGCACATTTCGTTAATGTATGCTGGTCATTTACTGTTTGATATTATAGGTAGGTAACCACACTCTTCACAATTGTAAAAAAATCGAACAGCACTAGAAACATACCAAAGGAAATTTGATGAAAAATGAATGTAAATGTAATCTTTCATTTAAACAGAAACTTAATTGGAAACTTTTTGTAAAACAAGCTTTTGTAACAGACCGTATCCACCGCACTGCGTGCGAGGGATTACCATGGTAAGTTGTACTAAGAAGAACGAATTTCTAACCCCAGTCCGAAGATTACCGTCGGCTCACCGGTAATTCTCATCGGATTTCATCGTTTATCGTAACAATTCCGACGGTTAATATTACCGGTGATCACCGGCAAATTTCAGATGCTAAAATATCCGCAGCCGATAATGGCAGTTATTTACCGTCAATTTCTGACGGTCGTTCCGACCGTAGAAAAACGACGGTAAATAAACGGTCGTTTTTCACACTATACAGCATAATTTGAAATTAACGATAGTTCTTGATAACCGAAGTCTAAATCTAATCAATGGCAAGTCAAATCTGATTAGGTTATGTATTTCTCATGGTCAAATGAAATGACGGAAACTATTTTACATAACCTGTACATGATGTAATTTGAGCTTCGATTCTTTTATTATGAAATTCAAAAGTTTTATTCAAAGTTAACAGACATTTCAATTGTATTTTCCCATATTATTGGTCGATATTAGAATATTTTAATTGTATTTTTAGGCATTGTAATATGAGGTTTATGGCTTTTAATTTAAACTTCAGATGATTTGAATTTAACTACTCAATTTTCAATTTTATCTCTTTATACTATAAGTTGAAAGTAAAATGATGAAGTTAAGTAATGCAGGACTGTGGAAAAACAACTGTTTTTCTTTGGGTGTTTCTTTATGGCAAAGGTTTCTTTTTACAAAGGGCTTTCTTAAAAATATAGATATGTAAAAAATATAGAATATAATTAAAGTAAAATCTTTCGATACAATTTAATTCAGCAAAAAAGGCGCAACCATTCGGTAAACTTCACAAAGTTTTATTCGTCTGAGAAGCACCGAAGAAAAATTGACTTCTACAATCTCTGCGACAGCATCAGGGTCATTGCGCACCAGCCTTCCACCTGACCTGACCATATTTACTTCCTTCATTTTACTAAGCCGTAGTCCAAAAATTTCGATCCTGACTGAGGCCCGAGCCCTGGTTGCCGTCTCCCGTTCTTTATCGAGAGGGCCCTGACGGTGCCATGATGGGCTAGCCTTCTCTGCCCGCAATATTATGTACCTCCCTGCGCTTCGCTTCTGCTTCGCCCTAACTGACGCGAGTCCCCGCAATGGTTAGCGCCACAATTTTACGATAGTGGCGTCAGTTGTAGCTCTAAGTAACCTGTCCACTTATCTCAAAAGTAATGGGAGATTTAAAATTTACGTAACGTTGCCATAATTTAATTGAAGTCCTACCTTGAATTTCAATTGCAATTATTACTTCTAATTTCTATTTCAATTTCTGCTTTTATTCCATTGCGTGTTCTAGTTTTATTTAAAACTAGTGCTCAAATTTAGCAAGGTTTTGCTGTATATAAAAATTACTATGATGAACGAGTACATTTACTTAGATAAGAATTGAATTTTCCTAAAAATTACGAACGCTGAACTCTCAAACTTACATTATTTTCTGCAGAGGAACGTGTTCACCAATGCCTTAATCTCGTGTTGCGATTCTTTACGGGGTCCATCGGACCCATTTATTCTCCAGCGTGGGATCTATTACAATTGATCTTATAATTTAACCAACAAATTTATGAGTAGTCGTTACCTACTAATTTTAGATTGTTAATAATTTGTTCTCCCGGGACAGTGATCGTGGCACGGTGCTGGAGGGGCGCTAAGGACGTGCTGGTGTCCCAGTCTCTCCTTTCTGCCAGCCCATTCGCGAGATATAGCCATTCATTTATTAAAATTAAATGAACTAGCACTAATTTTGACTGTTTCCCATCCCTGCTTCAATGTCACGAATCTTTTTTGTCAATGACCAATATGATGCATGTATAAAATATGAACATCCTGCTAAATAGATTTTTTATGAGTAAAGGAGAAAAGCTGGATGTATAAAATGCGTTAATATATTTTGATTACAACGATCGAAAGGCATATTTGACCTTACTCAATATATAACTCAGGCTTTAAAATGTTTCTCATTTTTAAAGAGTTGGAATACCAGGGTTCAATTGGAGGGCAAGCTGAGTGATCACTTCACCTCCTAGCTGCGTAGATGTCTTTCAGGCGGAGTGGCCTAACCAGCAGCGCGTATATATTGTCCTGCTGCACCGCGTCATGTGTTCTGGGGCAGAGTGGCCTAAACAGCAGATTAATGCTTTCTCTATTATATTTTTTGAGTATTTTAATGATGGTCTTTGATTCAACGCAAATTGAATTTACGGAGTGTTTCCGAAGAAGTACAAAATTACACGCTTTAAGGGCTAAATAAACACTTTTTCTTCTATGATATTTTCCAAAAAATTCAGGTTTTTCGATATAATAGCTGTTTATTGTTTTAACGGAATAATTAAATTCAATGACATAATGACTAGCGATATTTATATTGAGTTTACTTTACAAAGTTATTCGAAATGAGTTCCGTAAATGCACTTCTTACATCTTAGTCTTAGCGACTACCGGATATTAGGAAACACGTTTGGCGTTTCAGAAATCTCACCAGCAAATACTGCAATTCTGGCCGCGAGATCTTCCTCAGATCTAATCGGTGTAGCAACAACAAGGCTCTTCTAGTTTCCTTGCTGAAAATATTTTACCAAATGTCCCTAGAACTAAATTTTATTATTCTAAGCCCTCATAAAATAGAAGCGTTTGAAACGTAAATTCAAGATAAATATTGTGAGTAGTAGTGTCATTTAATTTCATCCTTGAAAATAATAAACAGCTATTATTAAAAAAACCCTAATTTTCGCTTGCAAATTTCATAGAAGAAAAAGTGTTTACTTTGCCATTTTCTACTTGGTGTGCAATTTTGTACCTCTTGTTCTGGAACATCCTCTATGGCACTAACTAATCAAGTCTTATGGCGTATAGTGCATGCAGGTGTTTAATAATATATGAAAACAAATTTTAATTCAAGTGTTAAACAATTTGAAACTACAGTGAGGCGTATGCGTAATTAAAGAGAAGGCAAATTAATATATTGGTTAGAGATCTACAATATTTTCATGTACAGAATAATGAACACCCTGTTGAGGTGTCGTTTTGACATACTCTTGTTAATATATGCACGCCTTTGTTCGGGGTTTCTCTATTCGTGATCTCAGATGAGCGTTGAACAAAAAGACTTACTCGACTGGAGGCGAATTGGTCATTCATGATTCAGTATGATACGGAGTTGGTAGGGTTTTTCAAAGTTTCATTCTCCTTACAATTAGACAATTCTCAACATGGAATGCGTTTTGAATTCGATTTACCATACACTATAACAATGTCTATTCAATCACTAGATGACGGAGTTCCAGCGATGTGTTGGCGTCAGTTTGCGGGACACCACGCGGCGAATGTTGCAGCGCATCATGACGGCTGATGTGACCAAAAGAAATGTCCTACTCTCGTCTAGGATAAGCTCGGCAACGGACGAAAATTTTTTCAAGGATCATCTCACCAGTTAGTCAGTTGATATTAGGTTCATGTGAGCTCATTCAATTATTGTTGTTCATTTACTTATATCTTATATAGCCTTTTCGCTTCAGTGCAAATAAATTAATTCAATGTAGATAAATTCTTTTCACAACGTCAAACAGATCGGTTGTAACGTTTGAGAACTACATAAAATAACATTACAGTACGTATACCCGGTCATTTAATCCTGTCATGATTAAAAATAAGCAATTTTTTCGCTCATGTATTTATTATTCTTCAATATCATAGATCATAGATCTATGTATAAGATCATAGTATAAATATCGGTTAATTTCATTGCATGGGCATTAGTCATCAATGTTGCGCTTTAATATCAGTTTATTTTATCAATGCGATATTATTAAATTCAAATTTAATCGCCCAGATGTACTCAAAGTTACCTCTCAATTATATTATCATTAACTTTTCCGCCCAGCTGGGCTCTAGAGTACCGATATCAAGTGTATTCACAGTTAGATTAGTCGACTTGGCGTTCTCTAACTACAGCAGTAGCCAGAGGGGCCAAATGTTGCGCTCACAACGAGTACAGCTAACCTGGCTTCCCCTGAACACGATGGTTGTAGGAACAGTCAGTCGATAAATGGGTAATTTATTTCATATAGTTTTTATTTGCACAGTTTATATTACTGATGTATTTCAATTCATCAAGTGCTTTAGCTACAGTAAGAAGCAAAAGGCGTCCGATCCAAGGTCCTACGTCTTTGCTAATGACGAGGCTGGCTCCAAGAAACAACGGGGAAAATAGATATCTTTATTGAGTTTCTGTTTTGTTTTAACAACAAATTCATTGAATTTTAATGAGGATTTTCTATCCGATCAAGGTCCTACGTCTTTGCTAATAACGAGGCTGGCTCCCAAAAACAACGGGGAAAATAGATATCTTTATTGAGCATCTGTTTTAACAAATTCATTGAATTTTAATGAGTATTTTCGGAAATGCGCAGTCTTTGAGTTTACGGTAATTGGGCAAATTCGTTTCACAAGTTGTAGCCATTATTTTGTAATCGAGAGCGATTTGCAATTTTTGGTGAAAATCGTTGCAATGCTAATGAATCGTCCGGAATAGAGTGGTTAAAGTGGCTATTGTTTCGTAGAAATAACGAGACAATGCTGATCATGACCCAACAATAAATGATCGTTGAATCAACCAGTAAATTCAGATAAAAATTTATGATCGGTCCGACGGTAAAAAATTATGGGTAATTACCCGGTTGTTCTCGTCAGACTCCGTCCAAAACTTACGATAATTACCGGTAATTTGCCGTAAATCCGACGATAATATGAGATATTCGCGACACTAATCACGACGATATACCGTCAGTTTATCGAAAGAAAAACACTACAAGGTAAAGTCAGATGAAAATTATCGGCGGTCGGACGATTACCGTAAGATATAAGTAAAAACATATATCATACGCGATGTGAAAATCGAAGTTCAGTTTTGCACATGATTTCCGAAAAGGCAGATTTTCAGATTTTCTCCTGCCTTATTTCTGAGAGACTGTTGCTGCATTTTGTCCTGTGTTATTGCCGAGAGCTGTGTGTGAACGGTCGATCGCAGCTAATCAGGCAACCAAACAAGCAAGGAAATAAGCTGCCCAACAAGATTATCTGAGCTTTCAAGTGTATACTTGGCCACCCATAGTTGGGTCAAGTGATTTAAATAATTTATTTTTACTTGCAGAAAGTGGTTGTAATCACGCACATCTGGTAGTGGTTGATATCCACGCTTTATACGAAGGTAAATATTTCAGGCTTATAATGCTTTAAAAACCTTGTCGGGTTACTTGATTACTTTCTTATTTAGTTGTTACTATCCACTCACTGCTTTCACCAATAACATAAGACAAAATTCAGCACCCTGCTTTGATTGCTATGATGATAGAAAATTGAAATAGCTGCATTTATGACTTATGTTCTTCTTGCGAATCGATTTGTCTCAAACGAGATTGCGCTTGTTATCTAAATTAAATTTGAAGTGCCGCAAGCTACACGATACGCTGCGTAAAGTTTACAACTCATTTTCATCATAACAAATGATATTTACTGATATTTCTATGAAATTTACTGATCTTACTATGAAATTTACTGATATTACTATGAGATTTACTGATATTACTACGATATTTACCGACATTTTTTTATCGCTACAAATGAGAGCACAACCCTATTGAAATTCTGAGCCTTTTACAAAGCGTTTTCCGGTAGTATTAAGCCAAGAGATTAGTCGTTTTCAAGCAGTAAATTTAGCCCTTTTCAGGTCGCTACGTCCGCTATTTTGAGCCCTGTTAAACGGCTATTTTTGGCCATCGCAACGGCTAATGCTACGGCCATTTTGGGCTTCTCTACTACTTGAGCGAGGCTATTCATGACCTTTTTTGGCTTTTCCATTGCTTGAACGAGTCTCGTACTGGCCTTTTCGGGCTTTATTACTGCTTGATCAAGGCTAATAACGCCTTTTTGGGCTCCATTACTGCTTGATCAAAGCTAATAATGACCGTTTTGGGCTCCATTACTGCTTGATGAAGGCTAATAACGGCCTTTTTGGGCTCCATTACTGCTTGATCAAGGCAAATAGAAGCCTTTTTTGAGCTTCATTACTACTAGATCAAGGCTAACAAAAACGGCCTTTTCTTGCTTCCGAACGACTTATAGTGGGCGATAATTATCGCCGCCTCGCAAACATAATTGAGCATAAAGTTGCATGACAGACGGCTAGTGAAATGAATAAGTATACATACTGTTGTATAAAATATGCATTTTTATAGTACGTTGCACAGACGTAAATACATGTATTTTTCTGCGCCATTATTCAAATCCGAGCGCACCGTGAGTATTTTCAGTTATTATAAAGAAGCATATCCCTTCCATTCGAAATTATCGCTGCCTTGAATGGATAAATAAGCATAATAAAGCGAAAGGCAGCGACATCATAGCATAATTATACATTTTTAATCGACCATTGAAATTAATTAAGTTGAAATACATCAACATCATTACATATTTTATATTTGGTCATCCATTACAAACTGAAATCAACAAGTTTTCACCGAAAAATAAAAACAGTATTACAGAGAACTTATAGAATATTTTCTTTTTGATACGTATCACAGCCTATTTACCAGAGTTGAGGTAAAAATAAAACATTATAGAATAATTCAATGAGTGAGGATAATGGTATAAGTTCCTGATTAGATTCTCATTAGATTATTAGTTAGTTTAAGCCTCCCTATTCGCAACAAAGGCGATCCAAAGAGAGGAAGGAAGAAGGCACCATTTAGTATGGAGTTTAGGGAATGCGGAATCTGTGCAGATAGGGCATAGAAACAGTAAGATAAGAAAGCAGGTCACGAAACAAGATCAAAGTTGAAGAAGAAAGTAGTAGGTGCTGAAAAACAGGACAGCAGTGACCGAAAAAAATGGTTTTTGACATAACAAAAGCATTTTATATCAACAAAATGAACGCCTACCTAAATCTCAGCTCGGGCCCTCACATTGTCCCACTGGGGGTGCTAATTCTCATAGATACAATATTTGTATCCCCCTGAGGAGCAGTATAAGTTCCCCATCAGTTGATAGTGGGTCTCTGATGACTTGCAAGAATGTACACAGCGAGCCACTTGTGATACATGGTCTATGATCTCTTGCCCCTTAATTCGTACTTGACAAATGCACTGAGATAAAAACCAAGTCTGCCACTTACACTTTTCAGGAAATCTTCCGTGTTTAACCCCTCGTAGAGTACCTTTGATTTCCTCTGGAACCTTTTCCTAAGTTTTCTCCGAGGCGCTGGTCTGCAGTTTTCAATGGCAATCATCGTTCCAGAAGGAGAGGCGAAGAACCGTCGCTTACAAGGTACCACTGGAGGACGAGTGTCTTCCAACAAGGAACTGCTTCTTTTGCCACACGAATTCTGCAATAAGTTCACGAAAATTAGATCGTATATTATATTTACTGCCCAACTTGGAAAAAGTGTTAATTCTAAACGTAAACCAAACTTTAAACTGATTAAAAGTTCAGGCTTTGAACACAACATATTTAATTTAAAAAAAAATGCCACATTTAATCAACATGGATTGAAGTAACATCTCTGGTCAGTATTCTTTTTCCAAGGTTTCTAATTATTAAACTACGAATGAGTTCAAACATCCCTAACGGTAAAAGTGAGTACCAATGAGCGATAGGATAGCCCTATGCAGTACCCAAGAAAATCAGCGAGTACCGCGAGCCCAACCTTCTGATGAATCAAGTGTAATTGGATGCTTTGTGCAAGGAAGCAAAACCTAAATGTATGCATCAATTCAATTCCAAGTACACTGAAGGAACAAAGTATTGTTCGGGAATAAACTACGAGAATCGGGAGTCAATTATATTATACCCAAAGAGAATGATTTAATATCCAGATAGATGCATAAAATCGAGGAGTGGAATGATCAGAGAGGTAAGAGTGCAAGTGAATATGGTATTGACACTGATGGAAATGAGAGAAGGTAGTTCTCCCTATAATTCTACAAATGCTGCTGCGCTTTAGAATAATATGTACGTGATGACTTTTCAGCAGTCTTTCGAGCTTATACTGCTGGCACTCATCCAACGCTGTCCAATTCTGGTTTGTAACTTGGCAAATCCATCCCGCTACAATTTAAATTTAAAGACACTTCAATGAAGTACAAACTCGGTGGTTATTTCAACACAACTAACCTGTGTTGTCCCCCCCACGAACATGAACAGCATTGTTTGCTGGAAGCACTGATGGCAGGTCTTGAGATGTCAGGAGTGGCAGGCCTCGAGGGGGCAGGCCTTGATACCCCAGGCGTGCCAGGTCTTGCAACACCAAGAACAGGAAATACAGTACCAGCAGCTGATAGAGAAATAAGGGAATAAATTGGGAACAGTGAAATGGAATCTTGAATGAAATTGATGCACACTACACAATGAGTAGTAACTTTCAACAAATTTAATTTCTTCTATAAGCTCTACTTTATGTCATTAAATTCTCATTCATTAGTAGAAAAGTTTTTTTTAAGGCTCCACCCCCATAACATAATTTTACAGAGCAAGTAGAAGGAAGCGTCTAGTATGCACGAAAAACATTTTAACAAAAAAGAAAGCCTACCTCACCATCAGCTGAGGCCTTTATATTTTCTCTCATAGAATACTTCTTCCAATGGATACAAAAGCCTTATCCCAATTATTGACATCATCAAATGTAGGTGATCCTTCACAATGTGAAATAGGCAAGGCCTATTGGTTACTTAAAGTGCTGCTGCACTGTATGGATACTTGAGAAATTAGACACGGGGGTACAAAGGAGGTTCATTAAAAACTGGGAGAGCTCACCGAATTAAATGAATACAAAACCAATTTTTGTCAACCAAGACTAGCATGTCTACACAAACACTGCACTAGGTATATCCCATTTATGAATCTCCTCAGTTAATTCAGGATTGCAATTCAGGTCACATTAAGTAACTTTGGTGATGGGAACATTTTTAATATTTCACCTATTTTTCTAAATTCATGACTTAATGTACAATGGAAAAAAGGTCGTTAGAAACATATTGAAGCTTGTATCAAGTATGAAGTAATTTCCAATCCAATGCTGAAGTTTGTTTTCCTTCAAAAACTTTGCAATGTTTCTTTGAGTGTAGTTATGAACTGTGAAGCATTCATTTCCTGGATAAATGCTATACATTTAAAAATATGTATGAAAACCATTCTCGAAAGTACTTGGAAATACATTACCCTTTCTTTCGGTACACTAAGGTTTCATAAGTTACAGCCATTCACTATCTAAAAAAGTGTAAATTGAGCTTATGGGCTTCAACTTTCATGTGGAATAACATTTCTTCAGGTGACCTCGACTTTTCCACAATTTCAATACATAATACTCAGTTTGAACATTCTTTTCCTTCATTTCAGTATTACTCAAATGAATTGGACCTTCATCATTAAACTTCTAAACCTACTTCTGTTAGGAGTGGCAGGCATTGCAGCATCAGGTATTGTAGCAAGAGGTGTGGCAGGCCTTGTGGCAGGAGAGCCAGGTCTCATAATACCACGAACAGTACCAGCAACTGATGGAGAAGTAAGGGAATAAATTAGGAACAGTGATATGTCATCTTGAATGAAATTGAAGCATACTACACAATGAGTGGTACTTCCAACAACCTTAATTTTTTCTGAACTTCTATGCCATGGCATTTACTAGTAATACTTTAGTAGAAAATAAGTCAGTTTAAGGCTCCACCACCAAAACATGGTTTCACAGAGCAAGTAAAAGGGAATGAGTAACATACTCATAGGGCTACGTACAATTCAGTATTAATCTCCATGAACAAAAGTCATTAAGCTCCTGTTTTCAACTCAAATTTACATAACTCATTTCATGAAGTGCTCTCAACTGTCCCGAATTGCCACAGGTTACTAGACTGGCTATATTTTATTTAGTAGTAAAAATGTCTCACTAAGAACACTGGATTGGAAAAAAGGAACATATTCAAAATTTTCTCCATTTTTGGAAGAACATACATTTATGGCAGAACTCAAGTTTAGAGTGAAGTGGAAAGTGTATAGAAGAAAAGTAGTTTATTTTGACATCATTAACATTATATAAGCATCAATAATAACTTGAACAATGTGTAACTTGAACATGATGGCCGACTGTTTCGGCTCTTTGTAATGGCCTAAAATTTGCCAATACACAATAATCATGCAAAAATTCAACGCCTGCGTATTAGACTTGTCCGATGAACAAGAGCAACCAATTCTCCATGTCACAAGCAACTACTGTACGGTATAACTGTGATATCCAGCACATCAAAAGCAACCCTCAGGTATGGCAGGTCACTACAACCCACTCTACATGACTAACTCAATCTAGTCAATGTCTCAAACTTCAGGCATGTACAAGAAAATTTTTGATAGCATCTACAATAACTAAATTACAATCCTGATCCAATCCAGTCATACAAATCATCCCACAATCATCTTGAGCACATCTGGCATATCACACATTCTCTCCATACTGCTCTAACAACAAATTCAGGAAGGTCTCCCTCTCCTTCTCATACTATGAACAGTCCTAGGACAGAGTGTTCAATACTATTATTAACTCCCCTATCACACTGCTGACGTAATCAACTATTATTCTCATTCCACTTTCACATGTCCATTCCCACTCAATGTTTACAGCACACAGCTAACAAGAGTTAGCTTGCAAAACTACCATGATAGAACATTTCACACTCAGGCATATTCTTTCCCCCAAACGGGTTAATGTAGACTTATGCGTCTTGCCAAGCATCCACTTGTTCAATCCAAACTATTTTGTACGCCTTCACCTTTTTCTGGTCCCTGTACTCTGCCATTCATCCTCTGTAACTCTATGTCATTCAAACATTTTTGGTATTTTTCATTGTTTCTTGTTTGCAGTTTTCCTTCTCATTTGATCTTTTTCACCTCACTTGGAAACCACCTGGCATCCACTGCACTTCTTCTACATCTTCTGTTTTCAATATTTTGCCTTGCTACATCACATTATGGTACTAAGGGGAACATAGCATGGTTCACATTTGTAAATTTGAATTCTAAACACATTTTTGTGCTGCAAAAGTTCAGAATTTTTGCAACAAGATAAATTTCAACCAATAAATGTATAATTTTTTGCACTTTTTCAAGCAACAAAAGCTCCATTATTTTTTAATGCAGAAAATTAATTCCACAATTAAATATTTAATAACAGTGCTCATAATAAGCAGTAACATAGTTTAGAACACCGGAGTGGAAAAAAGGTACATATTCAAAATTTTCTCCATTTTTGGCAGAACTCAAGTTTAGAGTAGAACTGGAAAGTGTATGGAAGAAAAGTAGTTTATTTTGACGTCATTAACATAGTACAAGCATCAAAATTTTGATAATCAATTAGTATGTTGTTCTGAAAAAATATCAAAGTATATCACTCCATTTACCAGCTTCTAGACCCTGTATCTTATGAACTCTTGCACTGATCCATTTGCAATTTTAATTTTTTTTGTAAATTTCCCCATCTCAACGTGAATATTTTCAATCTCAATAAGCTTTATTTATTTGAACTGGATTTTTATGTTTTCAATTTTGCCAAATTTCAATTTGAAATTATACTTCATAATAATTTTGATTCCATGTAGCCTACCCTGAACAAAATTTTACAGAAAGACCAAATTGATCATGTTTTATTGTTTTCATACCTTGAATTAACTAAGAGGAACTATATGTTAACTATGTGAACTCTGTAAGGTCACCTTTGGCGGCCAACTCTGCATGGCCACCTTTGTGAACAACTTTGTTTGATCACTGTTCATGGCATTAAAAGTCACTTTTGAAAGTGATCAGATATAGAATGGAAAGCTGAGTTATTCAAAATCTAATCATTCATTTAAACATGTTAACCACCATTGGTTAATCTAAAGTTTAGTATTCAATTGAAATTTAGAGTTGATAGAGGTGAGCAATTTTGAAAATAGCAAACATTAACTGCATTGTGCTTTTATCTAGCTTTGATTAAGTATTTATAAAAATTGAGTTTGGGATTCCTGATCAGTTAGCACCATAATGAAAATTCCCTCCAAGTACCAACGGTGGCTCACGTGCAGCTAACGTGTTAATGCTGTGTAAACTCAGAGGAGGTATGCTTCTATTTCCCTACTAAAGTACAGAAGCTTGCATGATGTTTCTCTTCATTTTATTACAGGCAATGAGCAGTAAGAAAAAAACTATAAAATTAATAAGTAAAAAATTTATATGACAGGAGTCATTCATGCTCATTGAGTGAAATCAAGGTATCATAAGGACTACTTCACACAATAGCCATACACAAATTATTTTAATACATGTTGTAAATTGCTAGCAAATTGAAAGAACTTGGGTAAAAAACATAGAATGATTAAAAATGTTTATCCATCACTAATTTGAAAAATTAATTATGAGTGATTTTGTCTTAAATTTCAATATGAAACAAGCAATGGTCAATATTGATTTTAGGCCTTTAACTGAAATTAATAATTCCGTTCCAAAGAATCACTGAAGGAACACATTTATAAACGTGTTACATGAATTACATTCTGCTCGCTGACGCGTTATTTTTGAGATGTAACAATAATTACGTTCAGATAGGAATTACATTTGGTCGGTTGTTTTGTCGCCGCATTGTTGGGTGACGCCCACTTTTCTGGCGGGACACGCCCACTTCTTGACGTGAAAATAACAGCCTCGGTTTGGGTAAGTTTAAGTAAGCTATTTTCGATTGATTTATGTTATTTTAGGTTAGTTTATTTTACTAACCTACCATAACCTACACTCACCTCACCCATCGTTACGTTAATACCATATTACAGCATATTTACGTGTCCGTTCCTTCACTT
>JACJUY010006615.1:38861-51857 GCA_014220935.1 Platorchestia sp. MABIK
ATCCCCGAAAAAGAAGAAGAAGAAGAAGGCACGGAAATCGTTCGGGAGAGAGACAGTTACGTTTGTTGAGATAATACTGAATTGTGCCGAGCTTTTGTGAAAACATAAAAGTAATTGCTAGATTAAAACTAAATAACTTTCATCGATTATTTTTCATTCCACGCGCAACTGGCTCTCTCCTCTCCATCTGGGGTGGTGAGGTAATTCAATTTGGGGTGGGAGGGGGTGCTGAAGGTGGTGTGACTAATTGTGTGGATTTTTCACCTTTCCTCTGACCACGTTATACTGTAATCATATCTAGATATTTATTTAAATTTTTTACTTGTCAATATTATAATTTCTATTGTTACCCTGCTGATTGTTTGTATTACTCTGTGTTGTTGCCCTCTTTATGGGGCTACCTTCAAAATCTGAAATTGCCGAACTGCTATTGACAAATCGGTTTAGTGATCTGAGAGAGTCAAAAGATCCCTGCTCCGAAATTGAAGAAGAGCTGTTGAAAGCTGCCAATCCTGCCAGTGAAGAAGAGCTAACCAACGGAGAGAAAATGATGAGTATTGAAGAAACTCATGAATCTTTAATACAAGGGACTTGGTTCAAGGAGAACATCCCATCAAAAAAAAGAGAAAGAACCAGTGTAAGCCTCTCAAGCTCAAACTCCGATTGTGACACGTCAAAAAAACGCGTAAAACTACTCCACCTAAACTAGGAAAGTTGTACCCAACAAATAAAACAATGGCATCTAAACATAAAATTTGTACCTTGCTGATCACTCAACTACAGGAGTCGAGCAATGAACTACTTGGAGCAAACAAGAAAAAATATGACCTACGATCCCTTTGAAGTGGCTCAAGGACTGAAACAAATACTGAACTATGACTACGTTGAAGAGGTAAGAGTGAGCAAACGACGAAACCTGATCGCAGTTGAACTCAAAGAGACTACCGAAGAAGAAGTAGCAAGACTGTTGAAAATTAACAGCGTTGGAAAATTTGCAGTCACTTAGGTCAATATTGATATTAGGCCTTTCACGGAACCTAAAAATTCCATTCCAAAGAATCACCAAAGGAACACATATAAAAAGGTTTTACATGAATGACATTCTGCTTGCTGATGTATTATTTTTGAGTTATTAAACTTTGAAATTTTCGTTTTCTGTAGCAGTTCCAGTAAGTTTGCCCTTGAGCCGAGTTGAGCGGGAGCTGTTAGAGTACGCTAGGGTACTTCGTAATTTATTATTTGCCGATCCCGCGGAGCCTGAACCCACTTCTAGGATGTTTTAGTTAATAACACAATAAAGGTTATCACCTAAAAGTATTACGTTGTAAAAATATTCTGATATTAAATCTACGGTTTTGTTAATGTTCTATGGTTTCCGCCATATTGAAACATGTTGAGTGCATATCGATTTAAGTCTTCACAATTCTATTCCCGCTAATATATTTGGGTGATAACCCTTATTGTGTTATTAACTAAAACATCCTAGAAGTGGACTCAGGCTCCGCGGGATTAGCAAATATGAAATTACGCTATAGATTGCAAAAACAACAACTTTTAACTTACTCCAGCATTGTTGGAACAATCTCTCCTTTTGCGCGGGAATGCCATTTCATGAACGCAGTTCCAAAAACTTCAAAGTTGAATAACTCAAGAATAACGCATCAGCGAGCAGAATGTCATTCATGAAAAACCTTTTTAAATGTGTTCCTTTAGTGATTCTTTGGAACGGAATTTTTAATTCTTGTGAAAGGCCTAAAATCAATATTGATCGTTACTTGCCATAAACCATGCTCAAAATCGTCACAATCTACCTTTGGGGTTATTAGACCAATTGACTATGATGTAAATTTAAATGAGCTTATCCCAATTGCCAGCTGTGAAAATACCAAAGTTATCAACATGGTAAGACTGCCAAAATTCTCTAATCGAAAAAAAGAGGATTCCCTCAGTGTAAAAGTGCAGTTTCAAGGCAGAAATCTCCCAAAACAACTTGAAATAGAATACATGAATTTCCAGGTCAGCCCATATTCACCTCCACCCATCCGTTGTTACAAATGCCGACGTCATGGACATTTTGCTAGTGGGTGTACATCTGTTGAAAGGTGCCTTATCTGTGGTGGAGGCCACTCAAAAGACAAGTGTAATGCCCCCACTCCTCTCTGTGCTAACTGCAAGGGGAATCATGTGGCCAGCTCTAGATTATGCCCATATATTCAAAATGCTGTTCAAATACAAGCATTGTTGAAAGAAGGTGTTTCCTTTTTAGAAGCTTGAAGGCAAGTCCTATATGAGACCACAGATAATCTAGAACCTGTCTCACAAAGAGTCAAAACCACTCACAATGTACCAAGCTCTCAACTGACTCAATGGAACAAGGAAAAAGCGGCCCCTATGCAAGAAATATGGCAAATACCAGAACCAAGGACAAATGAAAATACATTTGCTGCATCTCTGAAAATCACACAACCAAAACAAGTGTCTGTTTTGGCTGATGTACACCAATCTCAAGGGTCCTACATACCAAGAAGGATTCCCCAGGTCAAACCCAACCATCCTAAGCAGAATGTGCTAGCTTCTCATTTTAATGATCGTCAGCCTTTGCAAGAAACAATAGTCACTAACCAAAATCCAATACAAGTAGTGCTGAAGAAAATTCAGTCCCAGGTGCAAACTATGTTTGAGGATTTCTTCTTCTGCTTGGTAAATTCATGATGGAAGCATTTTCATCTAACTTGAACAATGAAAACAAACGTGAGAGAGATCTTCTGCTGCTGAGAATGATAAGAAACCATCTTGGTCAAAAAGTTGGTGCTCAGCTACTCGGCAAATATCATAGTAATGTAAAGTCTCAAAATAAAGATAAGACTGTGGTGGAAAAAATGCAAAATCGGAAAAAAATCCTAAAACCTCCAAAATACCTCTTTCTTATTCTAAAGGAAACAGGAGATTGGGAACAACCGCAAGAAAGAAATGATGCATATCTTTAAAATCTGTGATCAGAGAACCGAAAGAAGTGGTGCTTTGGAAAATAATCTTGTTTATAAACTAAATTCTAATGGTTTATCTTTTAAATTGTCAGAAGTGAAACTCTATCTGTACACTAAGAAACCTGACATACTGTGTTTATGTGAGACATTTGTCAAAAATAAAGAGCCTAAATTTATAGGCTCTGAGTGTGTGTGGTCTCATAGACAGAATGGGGCCAAAGGTGGGTTATGTTTTATTAGAAATGATATTAATCTTTCTGTGAATAATATAGATAGTTACTTGAATGGTAGATTAGAGATTGCATCAATTAAAGTGTTTTGTTCCTTTGGATATATTGATATATGTAATATTTATAATCCTAATGCGTGTATCGCTTATGAAGAATTTTATCATTATTATGTTCAGATGAGTGAACTGTTTATATTCATTGGTAAAATGAATGCTCATGCGCCTTTGTGGGACTCTAAAGGCCGACTGAATGCATCGGGAAAGAATCTATGTAGTCTTTTAGATGAGAACTCTCTTGGAGTACATAACCCTCCCAACTTACACACTTATATAAATACGCGTGTAGGGACAAGTTCCACATTAGACTTGCGCATTGTCCCTCCAACTCTCCTTGCTTGTGGGTCTCTTCAGAGAGGTGCAGACCTTGGGAGTGACCATTATCCCATTGAATGTACTTTTGGTACTGTAATACAAAAATCTGCAAACCATCTTTGTAGATGGATTTTAAAAAATGCAAATTGGGGGTGTGATTTAGAGGAAAACTATTACAAATCCATACAAGTCAGATAACTCACCTTAAAGTTGATGATTTAAATGCACTGCTAACAAAATCGCTACAGGATGCGGCTAACAAATACATCCCCAATTCTTCCTCAGCTTGGGGAGCTAGGTGGAAGACACCATGGTGGGATAGAGAGTGCGCCTTAGCTGAAGCAAAACGAAGGAAAGCACGCAACAAGTTGTCAAAGTATCCCACTGCAGAAAATTTACATCTGTATAAGGCATGTGAAGCCAAAGCCAAAGAAATCATTAAGCAAAAGAAAATCAAAAGTTGGACTAGTTATGTAGGCACTCTGGACTCAAACACTGGTGTTGGTAATGTTTGGAGGCTAATACGCTCAATGAGGGGCAGTTATGTAAATCCACGCCCAACTGTTGGGGACATAGCTGACAGCACAGCAGACAAAGCTCAATTATTACTGGACCATTTTTGTTGACACAAGATGAAATTAGGTGATGAATTTTCTGAAACAATCAAAAATATCATTTCAAATCTAGCAGCAGTACAGGTAGAAGATACGCATCTCAACTCTCAAATTGAATTGCACAAATTCCATGAAAGTTTAAAACACGTTAAATATACTAGCCCTGGCTTTGATGAAATTCCCTGTTTGTTTTACCAAAGCACCACATTCGTTTCTGGAACATGTCACCTATTTATTCAACAAAAGTTACTTTAGTGGTTGTTTCCCAGAAGCATGGAAGTTGGGGATTATATGTCCAATACAGAAGCCTAAAAGAGACCATTCGGTTCCCAATGGGTATCGACCCATCACTTTGCTCTCATGTTCCTCAAAAATCATGGAACAAATTGTTAAACGCAGGCTTGATTATTTTTTGGAAAAAATAAAGTTTTATCTTGTTGTCAAACAGGGTTCCATAGAAAGAGATCTGCATATGATGCTCTTGCTATACTGAAAAACTGTATTTGACAAGCTTTCTTTAAAAAGATGTATTGTTTGATTCTCTATGTAGATTTGGAAAATGCGTATGATATTGTATGGCATGCTGGGCTTTTGCTTAAGCTAATAAGCATTGGCTGTGACATGCGTACGGTCTTATGGCTACAATCATATTTAAGCAATAGATGTGTTGAGGTAAGGGTGGCGGATGCTGTCTCATCTGACAAGATTCTTGCTTGTGGTTTGCCTCAAGGGGCAGTACTGAGCCCCCTTTTGTTTAATGTAATGCTCCATGATTTGCCTCAGATGGAGAGCATCCAACGCATCTCAAATGCAGACGATGTGACAATACTTGCTAGTGGGAGATCCCCAGTTGAGATCCAGCGGACGATGCAGAACTACCTGAATTGCCTGACAAAATGGTTGAAAAAATGGAAACTTGACATAAATGTTGATAAAGCAAAGTATCAAATCTTTACACATAAAATATATGTATCATTGATTAACCTCAGCTTAAACTCTAAAACAATAAATACAACTGATGAACAGCGTGTACTAGGAATAACATTGGACTCCCCTAAACTTACCTTCTTACCACATATACAAAGTGTTAAAACAGAGTGTCAAAGTCGGCTGCAGGTTCTCAGGGCATTGTCCGGCGTCTCGTAGGGATCTTCTCAACAGTTATTGCGACAGGTATATATATCATTCATTAGAAGTAAACTTACATATGGACATGTAATCTACACAAAGCTACCTCAAAGTAGTATGAAATTATTTAATGTGATTCAAAACTCAGCCCTGCGATCTATCTTGGGTGCACGGAAGACATCTCCAGTTTCCTCAATGGAAGCTGAAGCATTCATTACGCCTCTGGGATTGTACTTTGATTTCCTGTTCCTGAAGTGGTATTTGAGGTGCAGTTTCTTGGATGCTGAGCCCAATGAGTTCCCAGCTAAAATTGAGCCATTCAGATCTCATCCAAAAAGTGAGCTTGCACTAAAACGCCTGGAAATATTAAACAAAATTCAGTTTAACTTTTCTCCTCCAGGATCCCAAATTGAACATTTCACTTCTCCATGCAAAGATATCTCATCTAATGTGTGTACAGAATTTCCTTATGTTAAATCTTTCTCTGCAGCTGAAGTAAATCATAAATTTGAAGAGCATGTAACCTCTAAATTTTGTAATTCCTATAGAATTTTCACAGATGGCTCCAAGCTACAATCAGGTTCAGCGTGTGCTGCTATTTATGTACCACATCTAAAAATATGTACTTCTTGGCTTCTAAACCCAGGTCACTCAATTGTGGGAGCAAAGCTATTTGCAATTTTACAGGCTCTAAATTATACTGTTGATAACTTGTCAAATCATACTGTGGTCATTTTTGTTGATTCTAAATGGTCTCTGGATATTATATTGAACTTCACTAACCCCACCTATGAAATTTTTAGTAGTAGAATTAAAAAAATTATTGTACAATTGAATAACAGGATTCAGTTGCAATGGATCCCTGCTCATTCAGGCATAATGGGAGATGAGATAGTGGACCTGTGTGCAAAAATGGGTCACCAAAACTCTAAATCGGTATTCACTCATCTTAGTTGTGAGGAGCATGTTAGCAAACTGAAAAACAAAATGTTGGACTACTGGAGCGAGTGTTGGGGAGATCAAGTGAGGGAATCCGGGAAGGGAAGATTTATGTATGAACTGTGTAACAGACCAAAGGTCAGATTGAGTGGTATCATGTCAAGAAAATTTCAGTCTATTATAAGCCGATTTAGAATTGGTCACGTTGGTGTTCTTTCTCATTTGAGTAGATTTAACCTGTGTCAAAGCCCTCTCTGCCCGGAGTGTGGGGTTCCAGAGACCATTCAGCACTTTTTGCTCAGCTGTCCACAATATGAAGCAGCCAGACTACATTTATGTCTAACTTTTGAAAAATTTAACCTTGAATTGAATCTGAGGAATGTCTTAGGATTTGGTGATAATCAATCCCATGTACAATTTGCAATTCTCCGCTCCTTGGTGAACTTCCTTGGTGCTACTAATAGATGTAAGCTACTCTAAATGTTTTGAATTGGACCGTGTAACATCTGTGTCTAACAAAATTATCTTGAAACAATAAGCTGTCAGCTCCTGCAGACGGCAGCTTGAGAGGTCCAGCAAAATTGAGGACTCAAGAGAAAAGTGTTGCAGTATGGGGGGATTTGCTAAACCCTGCTGATGCTGCTGAAGTACAAGCTGTCAGGTTTCACGGATTTCTGCTGAAGAAGTCCAACAACTTTCAAGATCCCTCCGGATCCTCGATAAAGAAAGAAGAAGAAAGGATATCTTTCATGTCTTACCTGCCACCAGAATATCACTCTGGAGACTGAAGCACGTATTCATCGAATACGTGCCTATGAACATCACCGCATTCAGCTTTGCCGAGCATGATTTGAGAGTGCTCTGCCATTATCATTGACTTCCGTGCTGACCTAGCCAATTTCACCACAGCTGATAGTGGACTACTTGGGAAAGACTAATCTCCTTGGCTCCATTTGAAGCAATTCGAGAAAGGCATCAAGCGCATTGTAGGCGCCACTACCAGCAGCGGGTGATGCGCCGTACTCTGAAAAAGTGAAAAAGTAAGTAATTGCACGGACAGGTAGTTTTTAGTGGTTGGTTCGGCTTCAACTTTTGAAAAGAAAGGCCTTGGTCATGTAGAATCTGCTTGTGGTGAGTTAATGCTAACTTCTAGGAAATCTTTCTCACCTTAATCATAGTTACTTTGTTTCATTTTTCTTTTTTTTCTCTTACTGTTCTGAGTTCTATTAGGATAACATGCCAAAGCACAAACTAAGCAGGAGAGAAAATGGGATTTCAAGCTCTTCTGAGACTGATTTGGAAGGTAAATCTTTTTTATCTTCTTGCATGCCTCAGCCTCCTTTGTTGTATCCCCAATCCAGTGGTGACTTAATGGAGGATACTTAGTGTGCCTTGGCTAAATAAGTGGCCCAGTCTTTGTCTCTGTCTCTAGTTCAGATCCAAGAGAGCCCTCATTTGAGGGATTCAAGCATAAAACCAGGGGGGCAATCCTCAATTTTGATGAGACAGAGTCAGTCCCAGGACACAACTCAACAGCTTTTGGTGGCTCTCTGACTTTAGGAAGCTTGTGGGGCTGCACATACTGTTATTATAGTGGAACCTATTCTAGATAAGTGACCTGCATCCAAATTCTTTGCAATGGATATTGCACTGGGTAAAGCTCTTTCTAACTCTCGCTTTGGCATTGTAGGTATTCAGAGAACTTTGGACATGAGCTGCTCAGTATTTCTCTCATATCCAGGCCTTCAGTTGACTAAAATACTTTCTTGAATGTTTCCAAAATTGCTTTTGTTAGTTACTGTTGATCTGATATAAGACAAAAAGCTATTTCTAATTCTAAAACTCTTTTGTAGAAGGTAAAATTTTGGCTTCCTCTATTAGAGTAATTGGGCTTTTTGATGTGGACACCTTAAAAATGAAAAACTCTGACGCCTTGACTCATAAGGATCATCAAATTCTTTCTGCTTAAAGAATTTTTAAGGAAAAAATTAAGATCTTAAAGTTGATGAAAATTTTTCAGTTTTCTCTTTTGTCTTTTTACAGAGGTATTGGACTGTTGGTATTGGATACCAACAGTACAGACTGAGTTCCTTTGTTTTTCAGTCGTGGCAATGTTACAAATGCCAGAGATTTGAACAAAAGATAATAATACTAAATAATGAATGACCAATAATCTTGTTTTTCCATTGTAGTGGGAGGCACTACACGCCCACGACACTTACCGTAAGGTATAGTCCTATACTGCCCCACGCATATAATGGCCGGATCATACAGGGGATTTACATCGTGTGCCGCAGGTCCATATCATTGCGCGGACCGGTTTCTCTAAATGACTATTACTTTATTAATGATAACCATGATAATAATACAAATTCAAGATTATACGACTGACACTTTTTTCTTTACTTTTGTTGAAATGCCATCCAAAAGAAATACAAACTTATTAGAAATATCTGTTACATTTCCGATCTATTAATTACCTAACTGCTCACAATCCTAACGCAATATCAACCCTATGTTCAAAGCACGTGACCGGGCAACAATAAAGATATTTATGAGAACATTATTACACACACTACAGGCATACAACTTAGCTGTCAACAAGGTAGTCGGGCGTGATAGGAAGACATATCACAGTTATGGTTACGAAAGCCCTGCCACCTTTGGCTACAAATATTTTTAATGTTAGGACACAGGTACTCAGGTCTATGACCCACGGCTGGGGCTCTGAGGTGCATCGAAGTATTTCCACCGAGTCAGACCATAACCAATGAGTCAAGGTTCCACCAATCACATTCCTCTATTATTAATAGTCCTATCTTATGGTCAATAACTTCGGCGGTGGACTCTGGGACAGCGTTTGCTTCCTCAGGGACGCTTCTAGATCAGTGAGTTACCCACAGGCTCCTGACCCCAGATTTGGATCGGTGGTACTCTTTGAGAAGACTCTCATCTTGATCAGGGCGATCGGCCACAGTCCCCAGGCTTTAAACCGACCAGGCCACTGCGTCCAGGAGACGCTTGAGAGGACTGCTGTAGCTGCTGATCAGCAGCGATGCTGGCGCCTACCAAGCCGGCGACAAGCCACGCCGGTAGCGGCCGTCCGCTCAGCCAACACAGCTGGACTGATTGGCGCACTGCAGTGGGAGGCCTTCCCTGAAGATCAGGGTGTTATAAATTTCCCTTTCCAAGAAATACATCCGTTGCACATCTTTTTACATCTTAAACCTATTCATATAATCAAAATTACAACAGACGAGAATATATACGTCTTTTAATATTACACATCAATCTGTATTTACATATAAACCTGATCAATCGTGCTACGCCACAAACAATTCTTAATACTCTTCTATCAACTTCATTTTCCATGAGCTATTTCTCAAATTCACAAAACTAACTGACCTTATTACATCACAGTTTTATTCAATTTACAAGAAAGTACATTCACATCTTATCTTCTAAATATTCATATCTATATGTTTCACAGCCTTTACCTATATTCATAGCGGTCCTCTATTCGTTATAATTTTTAACGCATGTCCCGATACAGTTGCAAACATATTCACCTCGAACACTACTCTAGTCAATGTAAACACCCTACATATTAATTATCACATGTTATCTCGATTATCCCGTATCATCGCAATTACACAATTTTATTCTTACCCTTTGGAGCTTGAACTCGAAAGATTCAGCCGTGCTACGGGTCTCCGTTTAGAGCCTATATATAGACTTATGATTTTATGGAAATTTTCTATAAATTTCTTTACCAAACGTTCTTTTTTTTAAGTGACTTATTATGAATTTAATGCCTTTCTGTTAGAATTAGAACAATCAATTAATATTATTACACATTTGACCATGCCTAGCTATTAAGGGTACCATCTGGGATTTTGATCTTTTTTTCGCCCGATTGCTTGAAAATTGGTCAGTATATGTATTTTTTGAAAGTAAACCTTTTTTACTTCTGTCATTTTTTCGATTTAAGCCTAATTTTTTTTTTAATGAGTTTTTTGAAACATTTTTATGTTTATTTCAAATTGTATCAACGCATTGATTATTGATGCTAGAACAAAACCAAAGACAGTTTTAGAATCCTTGGAACATTTCTAACAAAGTTATTTGATTCAATTTTTACATTTAATAAAATGTTTTTTTTGACATGCAAAACTTTAAAATAACATTTCAAACAATTATTTTTGGGTTTGGACCTTATAAATTTTTTGGTGTTGTCACATTTCAAAAATTGAGTCGGATTACTTTGTTAGAAATGTTTCAAGGATTCTAAAACTGTCTTTGGTTTTGTTCTAGCATCAAAACTCAATGCGCTGATACAATTTGAATGGTAGTAATGTATTATTATTCAGGAGAGCCCAAAAACAAAATAAAAAATTGAATTGCAATTGTGCCGTGGTTGGTGTTCCGTCGTGGTGATTAATTTCGGAGAGTCAAAGTCGGAGACGTTTTAGAGGTGTTTACTTTAAAGAGGTTCGAGATCGAAAGCGACATGACTCAGATGTCAGAGGCTTATAAAGCCTCCGAGGCGCTTGGGGNAACACCAACGTGACCAATTCTAAATCGGCTTATAATAGACTGAAATTTTCTTGACATGATACCACTCAATCTAAACTTTGGTCTGTTACACAATTCATACATAAATCTTCCCTTCCCGGATTCCCTCACTTGATCTCCCCAACACTCGCTCCAGTAGTCCAACATTTTGTTTTTCAGTTTGCTAACATGCTCCTCATAACTAAGATGAGTGAATACCGATTTAAAATTTTGGTGACCCATTTTTGCACACCGGTCCGCTATCTCATTTCCCATTATGCCTGAATGAGCAGGGATCCACTGTAACTGGATCCTGTTATTTAACTGTACAACAATTTCCTGAATTCTTCTACTAAAAATCTCATAGGTAGGGTTTTTCAAGTTTAATATAATATCCAGAGAACATTTAGAATCAACAAAAATGACCACACTATGATTTGACAAGTTATCAACAGTATAATTTACAGCCTGTAAAATTGCAAATAGCTCTGCTCCCACAATTGAGTGACCTGGATTTAGGAGCCAAAAAGTACATATTTTCAGATGTGGAACATAAATAGCAGCAGATGCTGAACCTGATTGTAGCTTGGAGCCATCTGTGAAAATTCTGTAGGAATTACAAAATTTAGAGGTTACATACTCTTCCAATTTATGATTTACTTCTGCTGCATTGAGAGATTTAACATTAGGAAATTCGACACACACATTAGAATATATCCACATATGGAGAAGTGAACAGTTCAATTTTAGATCCTGAAGGAGAAAAGTTAAACCGAATTTTATTCATGGTTTCCATGCGTTTCAGCGCACGCTGGCTTTTTGGGGGAGATCTGAATAGCTCAATTGTAGCTGGGAACTCATTGGGCTGTGCATCCAAGAAACTGCATCTCAGACACCACTTCAGAAACAAGAAATCCAGGTACAGTCTCAGAGGTATAATGAATGCTTCCAGCTTCCATTGAGGAAACTGGAGATGTTTTCCGAGCACCCAAGATAGATCGCAGAGCTGAGTTTTGAACCACATTAAATAACTTAACACTACTTTCAGGTAACTTTGTAAAGATTACATGTCCATACGTAAGTTTGCTTCTAATGAATGATATTTATACCTGACGTAACAATTTCTGAGAGGATCCCCATGAGACGCCGGACAATGCCCTAAGCACTTGCAGCCGTTGTTGACACTCTGTTTTAACATTTTGTATATGTGGTAAGAAGGTAAGTTTAGGGGAATCCAATGTTATTCCAAGTACACGCTGTTTATCAGTTGTGTTTATTGTTTTGGAATTCAATCGTAGGTTAATCAATGGTATATACTTTTTACGTGTAAAGATTTGGTACTTTGTTTTTTCCACGTTTATGGCTAGTTTTCACTTCCTCAGCCAGAGTGTCAGGCCATTCAGGTAGTTCTGCATCGTCCGCTGAATCTCGACTGGGGATCTCCCACTTGTGACTATTGTTACATCGTCTGCATATGAGATGCATTGGATGCTCTCCATCTGAGGCAAATCATGGAGCATCACATTAAACAACAACAGGGGGCTCAGGACTGCACCTTGGGGCAAACCACAGCCGAGAATCCTATCCGATGAGACAGCATCCGCCACCCTAACCCTAACACGTCTATTGCTCAAGTATGATCTTAACCATAAGACAGTATGTATGTCACAGCCAATGTTTAACAGCTTATGCAAAAGTCCAGCGTGCCATACAAGTGATACAACATCATAAGCATTCTCCAAATCAACATAGACAATCAAACAATACATTTTTTTTTGACCTGGCTTGTGAAATACAGTTTTTAATTAGAGAAAGGGCATCATATGTAGATCTCTTTCTGCGGAACCCTGTTTGATAGCAAGAGAAGATCTTATTTTTTTCTAAAAATTAATCAAATGTACGTTTGACAATTTCTTCCATGATTTTTGAGAGACACGAGAGCAAAGTAATAGGTCGATATCCACTAGGAACTGAATGATCTCGTTTGGGTTTCTTTATCGGACATTTAATTCCCAACTTCCATGCTTCTGGAAAGTAACCACTTGTGTAACTTTGGTTAAACAAACAGATAATATGTTCTTGGAATGACTGCGGCGCTTGACTTAGGAAAGCATACAGAATTTCATCAAAACCAGGGCTGGTGTTCTTAACATGTTTTAAACTTCTCTGAAAT